>JZKD02S1944462.1:416550-461365 GCA_000966675.3 Picea glauca | reverse complement strand
AAGATTATATCAGAGGAATGGATGTCCATATGGGAATTGAAGGAACAAACTCCAATGGACATGGAGAAGGAAGGGATGAAAACATGAATATGGTAGAGACATTAAAATTTTGAAGAAGGATGTCCAAATCCGTAAAGATGATAATGAAATTATTATGAGAGCCAAGGAACCACATGAGGACTTTAACATGAATTTAATGTATATTTTTAACATAATAGAAAATAAATTGGATAAGGAGAGTGGCCCAAGAAAATCAGGAAGTCACAGGTCTCATGATGAGAAAAGAAGAAAAAGAAGTGCTAGCAGACATCATGAACACTCCCTGAGGCATTCCAATAAGAGAGAACACAACAAACCAATTCCATCCCCTATCAGGAAGCATCATAGGTATGGGGTGGATGATCTACGAGGAGAAATAAACAAAATCAAACCTCCAACATTTGATGGTGAGCACAAGAAGGATGAAGATACAGAGACATGGTTGTTGGGAATGAGAAAGTATTTTCAATTGAATAATTACTCTTCTCATGTAGAATAAATAATTTCCATCTATAAACTCAAGGGAAAGGCATCCATTTGGTGGGATCAACTTGTTCAGGTGCAACACATTAAAGAGAAAAATGTTACTTGGAAGGAATTTATGAAATATTTTGAAAAGAAATATTTGACTAAGAGATACTATGATAAGAAAATGAAAGAGTTCTTTGAACTCAAACTTGGGAGTATGACCATAGATGGATATGAAAGAAGTTTTTTAGAACTGGTGAAGTATGTTTCTTTCATCAAGGATGAGACCGTTAAGATTCATAGTTATTTGAGTGGATTTCCATCATTCATCAGTGAAAAAATAAAATATGATGATCCCAAAACATTGGAGGAGACCATAAGGTGAGCTAAATGCCTATATGATCAAAAAAACTAAAGGCCAACTTTCCAAAAATCTTGGGAAGACAAAAATAAATTCAAGATGGATTAGAGGAAGAAGAGAGCTAAGAGACCATTCTTTAGAAATAATCCTTAGGGACAACCAACTAATAGAGAACCCATAACGATTGAGACGGGGGGTCAAAGGCCAAGGAAACCACCAATTCAATGTTGGGGTTGTAAAGGAGATCATATTTTTAGAGATTGTCCTCACATAGGTGAAAAAGTTAGGAATGTTCACAATGTACAACAAGATGAAATAGTGGAATACATGGGCAATAACCATTAGAGAAATTTCATCATTGCAACTAAATAAATGTTACAAAAAAGGGTGTCAAATATTTGTAGTCGATATGGAAGACATGCCTAAAGATAAGGTGTCAAATATTGAAGATTATGCAGTCTTAAAATATTTTGAAGATGTGTTTAAGGAAATACCAGGATTACCCCCTAAAATAGACATTGATTTCTCCATAAATATGATTCCCAAAGAAACTCCAATATCCAAGACTCCTTACAAGATGAGTACACCAGAATTGAAGGAATTGAAAATGCAACTTGAATAGATTCTAAAGAAGGGGTATATACACCCTAGTGTGTCACCTTGGGGTGCCCCAGTTTTATTTGTGAAGAAAAAGGATGGAACATTGAGAATTTGAATTGAATTTAGGTAGTTGAACAAGGTAACTATGAAGAATAAGTATCCTTTTCCAAGGATCGATGACCTCTTTGATCAGTTGAAAGATGCAAAAATATTCTTCAAGATTGATATCAGGTCATTTTATCATCAATTAAGAATTAAAGAAGAAGACATCAACAAGACTTCTTTCAGAACAAGGTATGGTCATTATGATTTCACAATGGTGCCATTTGGGTTATCAAATGCACCATTTGTCTTTGCGTGTTTAATGAATGTTATTTTCAGAGAATACTTAGATAAGTTTGTCATTGTATGTTTAGATGGCATTCTTATATATTCTAAGTCAAAGGGAGATCATGAACAACACTTGAGGATGGTATTACAAATATTAAAGGAACATCATTTGTATGCCAAATTGAGCAAGTGCTCATTTTATCAAAAGCCAATTCATTATTTGGGGCATATCATTTCAGAGGAAGGGATAGCAGTGGATCCTAAGAATATAGAATCCATTAAAGAATGGTCAACACCAAATAATGTGATAGAGGTCAGATCATTCATGGGCCTTGTTGGCTACTATAGGATATTTATTGAAGGGTTCTCAAATATTTCACACCTAATTACTTCCTTCCAAAAGAAGGGTGTGAATTTTTAGTGGACATTGGATTGTGAAAAGGGTTTCCAACACTTGAAGCAGTTATTAACAAGTGCTCCAATACTAAGGATTGGAGATCCAAATGAAGAATTCAGTGTATGAACAAATGAATGTAAAGAAGGACTTGGTGAAATCCTCAGTCAAAATGGGTTTGTTGTATGTTATGAATTAAGGAAGTTGAAGGAGCATGGAAGACACTATGCCACTCATGATTTGGAGTTGGCAGCCATAGTGCATCACTTGAGGAAGTGGAGGCACTACCTCATAGGGAATTTTTTTTAGCTAAGGACATACCATAATGGTCTGAAATATGTATTTGATCAACCAACTCTAAATGCTAGGCAAAGAAGATGGTTATAATTTCTCAGTGAATATGACTTTGATATAAAGAATATCAAAGGGAAAGATAACAAGGTGGTTGATGCACTTAGCATAAGGGTGCATGAGTTGCATGCTACATCCATTAGCATGTACCAATCATATTTGAAAGACAAAATCATAGAGGCTGCAAAATCAGATTTGCAATACAAGGAATTAGTGGAAAAATTACAACAAGGTATTTTGTAGTAGAAAATTGAAGACTATAAGCTAGAAAATGATGAAATTCTCATACACATGGGCAGAATTTATGTACCAAATTCTCAGGAATTGAAAAATATGATATTGAGAGAAATGCATAATGTACCTTATGTTGGGCACCCAACTTATCAGAAAATTATTACAGCTTTCAAGAACCAATATTATTGGCTAGGAATGAAGAAAGAAGTTGTTGATTTTATTTCCAAATGTTTGGAATGTCAAAAGGTAAAGGTTGAGCATAAAAAACTAGCTAGTTTTCTACAACCATTACCCATTCCTGAGTGGAAATGAGAATTTGTAACAATGGATTTCATCACCAAACTTCCCATAACAAACAATCAACATGATTCTATCATGGTTGTGGTGGATAAGCTTACTAAAGCTACCCATTTTATTCTAGTAAAGCTCACTCACAAGGTAGCTAACACTGTTGATGCTTATATGAGAGAAATTGTTTGATTACATGGTATAACCAAGACAATTGTGTTTGATAGAGATCCAAAATTTACCTCAAATTTTTGGAAGGGATTATTTAATGGATTTGGAAAAAAATTGAATTTTAGTACATCTTATCATCCAGAATCAGATGGAAAAACAGAGAGGGTGAATCAAGTGATTCAGGATATGTTGAGGATGTATGGGATGGATAAACTATCAAAATGGGAATACTACCTACACTTAGTAGAGTTTGCTTATAACAATGGGTACCAAACATTTCTAAAGATGATCCCATTTGAGGCACTTTATGGCAGAAGGTGCAACACACTGGTAAGTTGGGATAACCTGGTAGATAGAGCAGTGGTTGGGCCAGATTTACTTAGGGAAATGTAAGAGAAAATGTTGGAAATAATAAATAATTTAAAGGCTTCCCAAGATAGGAAAAAACACTATGCTGATAAGGGCATAACTCATAGGGAATTTAAAATGGGGGACCATTTATTCTTGAAAGTGAAGGGAAACAAAAGTTTCCTGAAGTTGGGAAATTTTTCAAAGTTGGCAACTCGTTATTGTGGGTCATTTGAAATCCTAGAGAGGATTGGGCTTGTAGCATACATGCTTGCCTTGCCTACATAAATGACCATTCATAATGTATTTCATGTATAATTTCTTAAGAAATATATACCTGATGCTAATCATGTTATTTATTGGAATGTGATCGAGGTGGAGCAAGAAGGTGCTTTCCAAGTACATCTAGTATGCATTCTGGACCAGAAAATCAAACAGTTCCGGAATCAAGCCATAGAGCTTGTAAAGGTCCAATGGACCTGGTACGATCCTGAGGACACAAATTGGGAGCATGAAGATGCTATGTGGGTAGAATACCCACTTATTTTTGAGGATTTTTGAAAATTTGGTTGTATATGTGTATATATTGCACTGAGGACAGTGAATAAATAAGGGGAGGGGAATGTAATATACCTAGGTCGAACCCCAATTGTAAATGTAAATGAAAATGTACTTAAGTTGGTGAGTTGTTTGATATCAATTTTGCATGCACCTTTCATGGTATAGTGCACACATGTACTACACACTAAAATATGAAGTGTGCACATTCCAGGATACCACGTGCAACAAACTTAAGTGTGTGCAATTTTGAGTCTAGGGAGACTTTGTGTATATGTTGTGTTGTATAGGATGGTGATCCAGTTATTATAAGATAGGAGGATTATGTGTTGAATTAGGTCAGATATCCTAGATGCTAAAGGCTAGTGAGCCTATTTTTGTATATGTATTATCATTAATATAATACATCATTGCATATAAACCGACCACGATAAAAGAGTATGGGGAAATAAAATCCACTAGTTAGGGAAACGGGGGGATAAATTTTAAGGATAAGGGGCTAAGCTAGGAAGCTTAATCCAAAAAGAAATATTATATTAATATTCCTTAAAGTATAAAGTATGGATAATTCTTTTATCCTAAATTCTAAGGATGGTGACAAGTGGGCCAAAGTAGCTCTCAACATGACAAGTGTCAATTTGGGAACATGCATACATATAGTTTGGACTTAGTGCATTTTCCTGATCATTCCATCATCATTCACTCACTCATTCAGTTGTCCTTCATACCTTCCTATCCTTGTACCTGTATCTATACCTATACCTGTATATGTACTTGGTTATATTGGGAGTTGGATGAAATAAGTGGGTTGTTAGGCCCATGGGATACGGAAGAGGCGAGTTGTTAGGCTCGTGATCAATTCTCTTTAGGTGAAAGAATTGTTGAGAATTGATTTCCCGAAGGTGACAAACTGCAACTACATGGCTCTAAGACTTCCTGTCAAACCTCGTTGGTTGTGAAGCCTGGTTATCTTCCTGATTCATAGGTTTTTGTTTTCAATTGTGTTTATACCCCATGAAGACTTTACACCCCAGAAGAATGTACACTCTTCCACATGGGGTAGTGCATAGAGGGGTTACCCCCTCTGCGAGGTTCAGGGGCGAAGCTCTCGAATGAAAAAATTCATTGTAAATGCATATTGTAATTTCATTGTAAATTTGGACCGTTCATTATAAGGTCACATATCTGATGGTAGAAGTTATGTTAGGGGTTTTTTCCCTAGAAGGAAAACCTATTTTATGAGGGAAATGTATTGTGGCTATGTATCATGGTGAATATTGTATTCTGAGTGAGGATATTGTGAGAGAAAGAAGAGGAAGTTACAACAGGTGTTTTGTATGTTGTATCCCTTCATTTGCTGGATAATAATAAAAAAAGGACCTCACAATTTCTATGGTGGACATAGCCCATACTGGGTGAACCATGTATATATGTGTCTCTATTGTATTGTGTATCTTCTGTGTTTTTATTTCCAAATTTGTTTTATTTATTTCTCCACGATCCTATTTTTCTAACAACTGGTATTAGAGAAAAAGGTAACTCGTAGGAAAAGAGGGTTCCTCGTTCAAGTGGAAGCAATGGCAGAAGATGGAAAATTTAGGGTCGATAAATTTAACGACCAAAACTACCAATTATGGAAGATGCAGATGGAGGATTATTTAGATCAGAAGGATCTATACAAGACTCTTCCAGATGCATCAAGGTCAAACTATGACCCTAGACAAAATCCCGAGCCTCATGGTGATGGCATTGTAGGCTCTGCCAATGTGAAATCTGCATACTCGGTGACAAGCCATTTGAAAGAGTTTTCCCTAAACTAGTGTATAGGAAGGCTAGCTTCGTCCATGTCCTCCACTCCCACTTATTCAATGGATGTACATTCTATGCAATCATTGACCAACCTGAATGGTAACTAGCAACCAAGAGATAATAAAAATAAAGGACATGGTAACCATCACAGGGGTAGGAAGAATAGTAATAAACCCAAGGACAATGGTAATAATGAGAAGTCAAATAATAATGGTGGTGAGGAAATAAAGAAAGTTGAAAGGTGATGTTTCCCCGCAAGATTTGTATAGATGATCACCTTACCCACTTATGCCTCAAACTTTTGGAAGCTGCGAGGATTTTATCTCTATCGCCCACTGTGCTGACTAATCATTTTCCACATAATCAACACATGGCCTCGATCTCCTTGAATGTTGTAAATGCAGCGAGTGGAATTAAAAACACATAAATGCAATAAGGTGATTGTTTATGCATCAATATGTTTAAATACGAGGTTAAAGTAGCCACTTAGTCTCACGATTACAGTTTTCCATAGATTGTACTTGGTCTAGAGTCTCTCCCTCCTATAGAGATGCCCTTATAGATCAAAAAACCAGAGCCCTTGCGTCGTATTATGAAAGAAGTAATCAAGCGATCTACCCACAATACTAATGCTAGAGCTGCCCATAATTACTCTATTGTTGAAGATATGGGTCAAACCCATTTTGTGATTCCGGCTGAGGAGGTACTCCGGACATGTCCTTCATAAAGGAATTCCTTTTTATCTGCATTAGGAGCTCTATATCCTTGTGGCTCCAAAGTTATCAAGTTTGATGTCATAGATGTGAAGCCTGCCTTGCCTTACCATGTGGCATTCTAAATCCACGTGGGTAACTCAAAGTATACCATCAAACATATTGTTGTTGATGAAGGCACTGCAACATGTGTGATGTCCCTGGTCTATTGGAAAGCCCTTGACTCTCTATCCATTTCTCAGTCTCCTACCATGTTTACTTATTTTGACGGTCATTCCTTCCACCCTCACGCTATTCTTCCTACATTCCCGATCCAGTTAGCTTGGAAGAAGGTAGATATAGATGTCGAGGTGGTTAATGTGCCCCTCGACTATAACTTGTTACTAGGATGCAATTGTACTTATGCTATGAATGCAATCATATCGTCCATATTCCGCACTCTTTGCTTTCCTCATGCTGGGAAGATCGTGATGATCAACCAATTTTCTTTTGTGTACGCTAGGCCCAATGCATTTGTTGGATCGTCAATCCTTGTAATTGAAAATTCTCAGTTGACAAATGAGAATATATGTGTTGTAATGTATTCATCCCTTATGGGTACCTTCAACTTCATGGCACCGATTCATCATATATACGCCATGTTCAGTAGGTCTTCTTCATCAAAAAGGTCTGTTCCTTTCCACACTTTGTATTTTAATGATCCTTGGACCTCACCTTCCTTGAATGCATCTTATGAAGGTCATTCAAATATTGGAATGGACATGCCACTATTGGAATAAGAGATAGCATATCAGGTTGTTCTTAACTCTTCCATCGATCTAGATGACGTTACCTCACAGACAGACAAGGAGGATCTTGTTCTAGAGCCTATGTGGGCCACTTCATCGTATTTTTCACATGAATACCTCAATGAGAATTTACCTTTGGATGAAGTTATCATAGAGGCCATGAATGCCTCTGACAGACCATGGGATGATATGAATCATCTCTCTTATTTTCTCCCAGATCTTGCCAAAATCGAATAAGATGATTTTAGATCTACCTTGAGAGAGATAGTCAATCATGTCGTAGTTCCATTTGATACACACGACATTTATGCCAAAGGAAACATGACAATTATCTATCCTACCATCATGATTGATATCTCTCTTATTCCTGGAAAGGTTGAGAATGTATACATTGGTGTAGATTGTTCATCGGAAGAAATTTTGATCTACATCGAGCTCTTCAAAGAATTTTGCGATGTGTTCACTTGGTCATATGAAGAGATGCTAGGAATCGACCCTCATATTGTCGAACATGATATTAAAACCTACCCAGATGCTAAGCATGTTCGAAAATGACTTAGAACTGTCAATCCTAGGAAGGTCCCTGCTATTAATTTAGAGGTATAAAAATGTCTTAATGTTGGGTTTATCTACCCGATTCCCTTGAATGAATGGGTATCCAATCTAGTTCCTATGAATAAAAATCAAGAAACCATCTACGTATGCATGGATTTTTTTGACCTAAATAAAGCCTTTCCTAAGACAACTTCTCTACACCCTTCATTGATCATATTCTCGACAAGTGTGGGGGAAGGAATTTTTTTTTATGGATGGATTTTTAGGGTATAACCAAATTCATATTAAGCTCGAGGACCAACATAAGGCAACATTTATTTTCCCTTGGGGTACTTCTGCATACCGGAAGATTCCTTTTGGCCTTAAGAATGATGGAGAAACCTTCCAACGAGTTATGACCTTTGCATTTCACAATCTCAAGAACATATTCGAAGCTTATATTGACGATCACACTGCTCACTCCTATAATATAGTGGATCACCCTAAACACCTTCGAGTAGTTTTTGAAAGATGTCACCATTATTGCATCCGTTTGAATCCTCATAAATTCATATTTTGCATTAGGTCAGGTTGACTTCTAGGATTTTTAGTCTCTAAGAATCAGATCATGGTAGATTCATTAAAGGTTGAGGAAATACTTTGATTTCCTCCCTCGTGCACTATTCGTCAACTTGAGGGTTTACAGGGGAAAAATAATTTTTTATGATGGTTTATAGTGAACTATTCCAATATTAATAAGGGTTTCATGCATCTCTTAAATAAGGACAATCCTTTTATCTGGGATGAGAAATCCCAAGAATCCTTTGATGCTTTGAAGAAATCCTTGCTATCGACGCCTTTGTTGAAGTCTCTAGACTACGATAGATATTACTTTATTTATGTTTCTGCATCCAAAGAGATGATTGGTATGGTGTTGGTTCAGGAGGATGATGAGATCTGAGAGCACATAATTTAATGTCTTAGTAAAAACTTAGTTGGCCCTAAAATCAAATATTCTCATGTTGAAAATATATATTTGGCTGTCGTTCACGCAACCCAACGATTACGACACTATATATTTCTTTGAAAAACTAATGTGGTTGTCGATGTCAATTCATTTCAATACATCCTTACTAGGCATATCATAGGGGGAAATTACAATAAATGGATTATCATTCTACAAGAATTCAATCTCAATTTCTCTTCGACGAAGTCCAAAATGTCACTAGTTTTTGTAGAGTTAATAATTGAATTCCCTCGGTTAGATGAGGATGTCATTCATGTTGATTCATTTTTGGATGAATTTTTTTTCCTTGTATCATCATTGGACCCATAGTATGGAGATATTTTTGTCTATCTTCAAACTTTGAAGTTTCCTCAGCATCTCTCACGAGATGACCGACGACGTATATGATACCAATATAAGAATTACCTTATCATCGACGACACTCTCTATCATTGAGGAGTATACAATATCCTATGTCGTTGATTAACTCATGAAGAAAATGAGTCTGTTCTAAATGAATGCCACAATGAGGCTTGTGGTGGTCATCTATCTAGGCTTGCGAAAACACAAATTTTTTTGCAAGCCAGTTATTTTTGGTTGTCTATTTTTAAATATTGCATCAAAGTGGTTAAGAAGTGTCACCCATGCCAGGTGTTCACTTGAAAAATGAGCTCGCATCCAACTCCTCTCCATCCAGTCGTTACTGTCAGCCCCTTCACTAAGTGGGGGGTAGATTTTGTGAATTGCAACCCAACTTCATTTGGGGGGAATCAACACATTATCCTAGTCGTAGATTAATTTACTAAGTGGTTTTAGGCCATGCCTATAGTTAAATCCGATGGTAAGACTATTTCCTTCTTCATATTCAATCAAATTATATCTAGGTTTGGAATCCCAGGTGAGAATGTCACTGATCATGGCAGTCACTTTCAGAATGAAATAATGGAAGAATTAGCATCAAAAATTGGGTTTAAACATGGTCATTATTCCCCTTACTACCCCCAGGAAAATGGAAAAGTATAGGTCTTAAAGAAGTCGCTCAAGACCATTTTTCATAAAACTGTCATCCAAAGAAAATTTGACTCGCATATCATGCTTTACCCATCACTTTGGGCATACCGAACCTTAGTTAAAGCTTCCACCATTTTTTCTCCTTTCCAGTTAGTACACGGTGTGGAGACGATCGTACCTCTTGAATGTAAAATCCCTTCTCTTAGATTGGGATTTTCACTCCTACCTGACACTTACGATCTCGAAAAATGCCTCATACAACTAGAGAGTCTATATGAGCAGCGTCGAGACACCTCCATGACTATTGAAGTGAGTAAAAGATGCATAAAGGTCTAATATGATAAGTCAGTCTGTCCTTGACACTACATTGAGGGTGACTTGGTCCTTCTATATGATAAAGACAATGAACCACTAGGGGAAATCAAGTTGAAACCCATGTGGTATGATCCCTATATCATGTGACATGTCTTAGAAAAGGAAGCCTATGAATTAGAAGATTATGAAGGGAACATGCTGGCTAAGCCCATGAATGGGCTCTATTTGAAAATATATTATGCTTAAGCCCCAAGCTGGGGCGTGACTCTTTTTATACTAATGTATTTAGTGTATATATATTTTCCCTTTGTTTTTATCTTCAACTTTCTTATCAAGTTTTCCCTTTGTTGGCAGATGTCAACAGAGTCGTCGGTCTACTTAGGATTCGCAAATGGGGCCAATTGTCATACACAGAACTTGGCTTCTGTCACTTGGTTTATTTACTCAACCGGGGGTCTACTGGTGTCTTCAGGTGGTGTTTTCCTAGGGCCATCCATGAATAATGTGGCTGAGTATAGAGATGCTATAGAAATTTTATGCGATGCCATTTCACATGGTATTCACTATTTAGAAATGCGCCTAGACTCTTAGTTAGTAGTATGTCAGTTGAAGGAAGTTACCATGTGGGAGACCCTACTCTACTTCGATGATTCTTATGGGTACAACTTTTAGAATGACATTTTGATTTTATTACTTATCATCACATACCTACAAGTTCTAATTATGTATCTGATGTGTATGATAATTGTTTTTTAGAACAGAATTTGTCACATAACTAAAGAAGACAAAACACTTTCATCAATGTACACATTGTAACATAAGTAAATCCAAAGATCAATGTTTTTATATATATTTCATATCTCCAAAAAATATGATGTTATAGTACAAAATTGGGGTTGAAACCCTCAAAGTCCATATACATTCGATTATACAATAGTCACAAAATCTATGCATGTGGCATTGGATGTGTGTTATGATAGAATACTATGGATTTTTCCAGATGCTAAAAGAGTCATACCCAAGCATGGGGCACACCTACCACCTTCCACTGCATCGCCTCCGATAGATCCTCCACCTGAACCATGGGAATCCTCTGCATCAAACAAGATAGATTTCCCTTCACATTTTGAAGCACTCTATCAACATCCCCTATCACTGCCTCATCCCCCTGGTGCCTCCGTCAGTTTCGTGGAAGTTTGTCCGAACATTCTTGGACCCACGTCTACGTCACACAGATGTTTTTTTAGTACTTGAGATCATCCAAAAAAAATAAAATCTTATGAAAAAATATAAAAAATGAAATATTCAAAAAAAATTCACATACATATGTCTCTATAGGCAGAAACTGGTGGTAAGGACATGTCCACATCTCCTTTGAAGTCAATCCCTACATAAGGGTAGTCCTTCAAATCCATCACTTGCCGACTCCACCAGAAGAAAAACTCATCATTGTAGGGTGTTGGCACCCTACCACCCCCCTGTTGCCTCATCACCTCAATCCATCATGCCATGGATGGATCACAAGGTCCATGCAGATCAATATCAACTCTAGGGCCCAAGCCTAGAACCCGCCCGAAGAAAAAACTACAAAGGATAGACGCAAACCCAAAGTTCCTCTTTCTACCCAGTTTGCAGTATATTAGTTGACTCTTCATGTTCACGAGTAGTGAGGTGCACCCATCATAAACCATGGTTCGAAAGCACTCCACTAAATAGAATATAAGTTGCCTCGATGCTTGGTGCAAAGAGGCCGACCCTATGATCTGTGTAAACACTAGGACCACAATCTTGAGACTCACATTGTTGATCGCTTTGATTGGGAGTTGGCTCCCTACCTTATCGATCCCCACAATGCAATGAGTAGATATGTAATTCTCTATGTTCATGCCAATCTCAGATCCTAGGTATTTGAGGTTGACCACCTCACCTTGGCATGACAATCTCGTTAAGAAGTAGATTTCCTCAACTTCAATCATTAATGGTTTTCCATCGAGGTTGAAGGTCTCAGTATCTGGATCCTAGTAGTTCATAAGCAGTTGAAGCAGTCTCAACTTATCCCTCATACCTTTTAGATCCCAAAATTTGTATATCCCACATCTTTTTAAGGCCATTCGAGCCCCTGGATCTCTCTCCACTACAACATCCACCTCTTCATTCTCTCTTTCTCTCCACTCTAGCACCATCATCCAAGATTCAAACCATTTTTTGAGTTAGAAACATTTAAAAAACATTATCCACGGACATGTACGCAATCTACAGTGTACAGAGTCCCATATAGGGCCTCTGATGTGCTAGATAATTTTCAAATCGTAGTGTATAGGTATGCGTATATGTGACCCAATGATATGTAGCCCACATATACCTTAGTTTCTAAGTTGCACCCTAAAAAAAATTAAAAAAGGAGGCCTAATTACACATTTTAATCCACCAGAAAGAAGGAGGGGAGAAAGATGAATTACCTATTCCAAACGGTTGTCAATTTTGTCGCTCGTAGCTCCCGCAATCAGCAGTTGAAATTTGGAGGCAATTTGGTCCAAAATACACTATTTGGGTAGAAAATACAAATCATATAGTAAAATTGGTTTTTTTACTATTTATAGCAAATATTTACCCACTTTACATAGTTTTGTACAATATTTTTGCTTATTGGACTAGTACGATAGTGGACGGAGTTGGTTTTGGTGTTTTTATCTAGGGATTCTTGAATTTTTTCAGCACCATGTTGCTCATTCATAACTTTGGACATGTATTTTCGTCACACAACATAGAGAATAGGTACCCAATCCATCATGCACACTTGCATCATCTTATGACTGCACCTCATATGCCTTAGGTACAAACCCATTTAATCCCAACAAAAAACCTTTTATTTGCAATTAGAAGTGTGGTTATCGAATGGTACAAACTTACCAAACATGGGTATGCTAGTTAGATCCCCTGCTTCATTTGGTGCCCATGCATAGATTTTTGTCTGTAGGATTGTGATTTCCTTATATATAATACATGACTTTTTGTTTGAACCTCATTTATTACTCATAAACATGCTGACCTATACTTAGAGGAATCTCAATGAGTCTGATTTAAGCTCTTTTTTGACTCTCTAAAAAAGTGAAAAGATTGTCGAGTGAACTTGTCTCTTTCACACTCCTAAATTGGATTTGAAAGGAAATATATTTGGTGCAAGTTTACCCCTTTTTCAAGCCAAGTAAACTAAGATTAAAAAAAAGGACATTTTTTGGTGTTAAGCTATAATTGCATCTCATTCTCTTGCTTGCAGTATTGAGCCTATTGTTGGTTCCCACTTGTGCATTATAATCCTATCACCTTAGAAATTTGCATCACAAGACAAGAATAGCCTTGTTTATCTCCTTTGCAACTTGACACCCTATACCCAAGAGGAAACATTCCCCCGAGTGTCCATCTCCCACATGCAGCTCCTTGCATTGAGCATAGGTATGTTCCATTGCTGGAACTAGTTGATTACTTGCGACACTCATTTCCTCCTTTGTATCATAACATTCATTTAACTATGAAAAAACAAAAAAATATGTGCATGAAAATAATATTATCTTATATTGGTAGTATTCATGTCACCTTTGAATAGAGAAGAATTATTTTGAGTCCACTTGTCATGAAAATTTTGGGTTTAGCATGACCTTAGGAAGCTGAGCTCATTACGTAGAGTTTACTCCTCTGACTGGTTATTCTTCCACTCCCTATGGAGATTTTGATTGATGCCTCCTGCATATCAAAGTTTCATCATTGATTCTATGCCGCCAGAGTCTTTCATATGTCTCGTGCTCTAGTTCAAACTATGTCTATCAACCTGTGTCAACCATTCTTTAGAAATATTAAATTTTCATGTCGGCCATACCCTCAATGCGTCTCAAAATTACATGAAACTATATTCCTATCGTGCACCCTAGTCCTACTTTCATCATTGGTAGGTAACCTTGAACCTCACAGTCAAATTTTCACCATTAGTCATTGACTGGGTGGTTTCCTCGCTTTTGTAAATAGTTTTCCTTATTAGATGTTATTCAAAGGGTCTTTTTCATGTACCGATTGCATCTGGAAAACGCAAAAGATGCATAGGGTCATTGGTTTGTGAACATGTTCTTCATTCGATTTCCTCCAAATCATCAAGCTCCTACTTTGTACCTCGTGTTGAATGAAGAGAGATGGCTCAATTCTATCCTTTCAGCAGGTCTCCTTCCATCGGCTTCAACTCATCTATTATGAAAATGAGACCTAGAGTCCTATGAGTATCTAGAGTCTTGCAACCATTAGTGGAAGGTTATATCACCATCAATAGTTGGGAATACATTAATGTCTCCTAATCAATGGATTCTTCAAGTGTTTGACCCCAACACCTTTATTCACACTTGTAATAATGTACTTGGTGCCTTGATACCTACTTTCATTATTGGTAGGTTGTCTCGTGTTTGTTAATGGTATACCTTAATGACCAGTAATCAAACAAAGTCTCATTGTGTTCAACCTCAACTCCTTTATTCACACGACGTAGACTTGCACCTTTGGTGGAACGTGTAGAATACTTGTAGACATTAGTTCATAGTCACATCTTTCTTGATTTGTTTCTATCTTTCACTGGACCAATACCTATGTGAATTCAATGATCATGGGGGATCTGATTGTACTGCAATGTATACAGACATCTTCAGATTGATTTTTAGACTAGTTTTACTGGGCCTTTTTCGTGACTATGACATCCTTTGGCTTGTAGCCACCTTTGTATTGCCTACTCATGGCCATGAATAGTTGTTTGGTATATTTTCACATGGATCTATAGTGTAATTCAAATTGGCAGCCATGTGCACAAAGTCAGTACAGATTGTAATATTCTTATGAGCAACTTGTTCATCCAGCTGAGTTTCCATTACTCCACTTCTGTGTATTATAATGTATTTTGACCATCAAAGATACTCCTCTAACCTCACACATTAGGGGGAATCTGTTATAGAAATCTTTTCCTCACCCTACACAAAGTTGCTCAGAAGGCCTTTTTCCATTTCCCTATACAGACTTGAAGTCTCTTTTTGCAAATACAAGAGATAAAAACAATATTTTTCCACATATATGTGCCTTAACTATTATAGAACATGTGTATATGTAGGTTTCACCACTAAAGCTTGTGCACATTGGGTTTTGTGCCAAAAATTAAAAAATAGTGTTGCGTTTCCATGTCATGTGACGAGATCCATGATCCTTGACCTTCCATATAATGGAAATGTTCTGAATTTTCCCTTTAGTTACACTTGAAGGCTACAAATGGGCCATATATGAGCTATGGAAAAGAGGATAATAATTCAACTTCGAAAGAAAATTTATTCTGGAGAAATTATTCACTTCATATTGAGTCTGCATCCCTTTGTTCTTTTAATTCTGAACACATTGTTCAGCCCCCAAGCTCTTCCCTATTTTATTGAGAATCTCATTGTCTCTCTTATACGAGCTTGCCTTTGGTGGAGGATTGAAGTGGTGGAGGCCTAGCTGGAAGGGACTTATTTTCTCGATTCCTAACCGTGTCGACACAAAAGTTTGTAATTCATTCACTTTTGTTGATTACATTTTAATAGAAATAATCTTTTCTCATCCAATTAATATCTTGCAAATATTTGAATTGTTATTCCATGGGAGTATTTATTATGAATGTTTATGGCTTATTCTATTGAATGTGTTAACTTTATATATTATCACCATATTCTTTCATTTCTTTGTTGTTGAGGACAAGTCAGAGGTGTATTTATTTAATTCAAGTGCTCAATGGTGGACTTCATCTAACATTTGGATGAGGTAGGCTCTTTATCTTGTCTCATTAACATATTTTCTTATATAGCATATCTGAGATTAGAGTTGATTTATGCATTCATTTACGTCTGTTGTGGTTTACCCTATCCATATAGATATTTTCCTCGTAACAGAATGAGAGCCAAATTTTATAAGGTGTGGAACTTTTGATCTTAAAAGAAACTTTGGAATACCTATGTGTGCATAAAAGGGCTAGAGGAAAGAAGGCTTGGAAGAATGGCACCATCATCCATATGTAAGTTTTCACTTATGATGAATAAACTTGGCATGTTCCTTTCAATTGTTGTTTGTGCATTATTCTAATGCTTATGTCAAATGTATCTTAGATAGATTAGTCTTTTCCTAATGAGATCTACTAGAGGTAGATTTATTTTTCTCCTATTCTTCCAGGTTCCTTTGATCATCAAGAATCTTGGAGTAGTGAGGTAGAGGCTTGGAGCAACGAGGACAAATGTCAGGATTAAGGTTATTCTAAATCCCTCCTTCTATCTATAGTATTAAAATATTTATCTAAAATAAAGTCATAAACCACTTGTTTCAAATATGTCTTAGGTTATGCTTTTAGTCTAAGGATAATTCAACCTATCCGCAGGGTAAATTTCTCACAACAAGAGGAGGAAGATGTTTCCCCTATGGAAGAGATACCCCAACCAGTTGATCTTATTCTACCCTCTAATCCACCAGAATTTGAACTGATGACTTCATTAAATTCCCTCACTTGATTCTCTTCCCCCCAAACCCTCAAGGTAATTGATTACATTAAGCATAACAAATTCATTATCCTTGTTGATAGTGGAAGCACCCATAGTTTTATTCATCACCTCATTTCCCAATAATTCAATTGCTATATATGTGAAATCAATAATTTTTAAATCATAATTTCCAATGTTGGTTCCATGAAATGTGGGGTCAAACATTGTGAATATGTGCACCTCCAAATTGGTCAATACCACCTAAAATATCATATGTTTACTATTGACATGGGTGGTTGTGACATTGTGTTCGATGCAAAATGGTTATGCACTCTCAACCCCATTCTCGTGTATTTTAAGGAATTAACCATGCAATTGAAATAGGAGGTACACCAATATAAGTTTCAAGCCATCAAATTAGGATCCCCTGAGATCATCAGTTCCCTTTGAATGGAAAAGATACTCAAAAAAGGTCATTCTTTCATTATTTCCCAACTCAATTCTAGTCAAGCAGTTGAGACAACCTTTGTGCATCCCAAAATCTAATTTATACTCTCCCGACACCAAGCTATTTTTACCACTCCCCATCAAATTCCCCTTTCTTGTGGCATCCATGATCATGCCATTCCTCCTGAGATGGGAATTCTTCCTTCCAATGTTCACCCTTATCATCATCCCTTTTCCTTGAAGAATGAAATTAACAAAATTGTTCAATAATTGATTGAAGCGGGTGTTATCCATCCTAGTACTATCCCCTATTCTTCTCCTATGGTTATGGTACGCAAGAAAGAAGGAAATTTTCATATGTGTCCCATTTTCACGCCCTCAACAAACTTACAATCAAAGAAAAAATTGTCATTCATGTCATTGATGACCTATTGGATGAATTGAGTGGTGCTCAATACTTTACCAAATTTGATTTATGTTATGGGTACCACCAGATACATATAAAAGAGGAATAAATTCCCAAGACTCCATTTAGAACTTATGAGGGTCATTGTGAGTTCTTGGTCATTCCCTTTGGATTTTGTAATTCCCCCACCACTTTTCAAACTATCATGATTCATTTATTTGGTCTTTTCCTCCATCATTTTTTTAGTTGTATTTGTTGATATTCTCATCTAAAGTAAAACTTGGCAATCCCATCTCACCCATGTGGTTCAAGTTCTAGATATAATCTCTTAGCACAAATGTTTCCTTAAATAGTCTAAATTTTTCTTTGGAGCCTTGGAAGTGTATTACTTGGGTCATATTATCGACAAGGATGGCCTATGGGTGGATCCTAATAAAATTAAATCTATGCAGAACTGGCCCCACTGTAAAAATATTAAGAGCTTGCATGGTTTTTGTTGGCCCTTGGTTATGGAAGAAAGAAAATATTATAGAAAAAAAGGTGAAATGCAAACTGCGTGAAAGGAAGGTTGACTGAGATCAGGTTGAAGTGGTTAAAGAAGAAGAAAAGATGGAGCGAAGCCCAAGAGAGAGAGTCGTTCGATGAGGAGATCGAGGAAAAAATATCAGCAAGGAAGATGGATCTTAGACAACTCAGAAAGTGGAAAATACATCTATAGATGCTTTGGAGAACCTCACAGGAAGGAAGGAAAGACAGGCTGGTGAAGCCATGAAAATGTGGGTCAAGTTGACCTAAGGTTTTAGACACCTAGGATTTAGCCTAAGGTTGTCGGTGAGCTATTTTAATGTATAAATAAAGGTCAAGAGGACCTGATAGCATTTAAATATGTGTGATGATGAGTGATTGTTGTTATTTCTTAGGGAGAAGTATTGTGTGGTGAGAGAATTCTGTATTGTAAGATCTTCCGCTGGGTGCGAAGATCGACCCTGCAATTGGGTGTGCAGGGAAGGGATATAGAGAGAAGAGACAAAGAGAGAGATCTGCAAGCTAAGAGCGCATATAGAAATATAATATTTCACCTAATATATTATAAAGCATAGTTCTATGGATGTAGCGCTAGGGAGAGGATGAACCACATATATCATGTTGTTGTGTGTGATTGGTGTTGTTTTCTTTGCTCTATTACTCTGATGATGCATTAGTATGTTATATATGATATATAACTGTGTGAAGTAGGTATATGTTTGGAAAGAATAATCTGATCTTCGTGTGTGGTTTCCTTGATTCCACTTGCATTTCCTCTAGTTCTAGACACCTGTGTCCTACAACCCCCTATTTCTACTTTGGGTGAGACTACATCTGCTTTGCAGGTGTTTCCAAAAGGGAAAGTAGTTATGGATTGTTGGTGCACTATTAGAGTTGAACCATGGCTCTATCCATGTGCCAACAAATGGTTGTGTTGCCAGGATCGAGATATTTTTGAGGTAATTTCAAGGTGGTTTCCATTGAAGACAGAGATTCAGAAGTGGATAGAAGAAAAAGAGGACTTCACAGAAGCTCAGAATAAGAACCTTAATATCAGCACAAACGACTAGTTGAGAAGGTATATCTTTATTGATATACATGATATTTTATTTGGAGGAATTCATAAGGAGTTATATGAGTAGCTGGAAAGATTAGCAGATACCCAGTTTGAGATCAGATCTATACCACCTGTGGTTTGGACATCGGCGTTGATCAAGAAGGTTAAGAGATTTGATAATGTTGTATCGAGAGTAGTATATCACTGGTTTAATAGTACCATTGGAGGGTATATCACTGAGTTTTCTATTGACATAGTAGAATCATATATCCAAGTAGATAGATATTTCTTTAAAGGACCTAGAGGAAAACTTTTACACTTCTTGAAGTTGAAGATCAAGATGTTATTTCATGAAAAGAACGTCTTGAAGATACAGTAGTGGATCAGACTAAAAAAGATAATGTTTAGGAATTTAGACAGTGACAATGAAACATAGATCAGACACATGCACAGTGGGAGGACCTTCAAAGAAGTTCCTCTGGTGAACTTGTTCAAGCAGAGTCACAAACTAGCACAAGAAGAAGGGTTATACAGTGGAGAAGAAGAAGAGTTGCTCAATGAGGAACATTCTGAGTCCGCTAGGCCAAAAGAAGAGAAGACTAAAGAACCTCACCGAGAAGAGTCAGAAACTTCAGGGACTGTGCAGAATGTTGAAGTAAGTGTTATTACACCCACTATTTTTTTAATAACATTAAGTAACTAGATTAACCTAAGTTATCAGAACACTCAGAGAATTGGTACAAGTGGTTCAATGCATACTCACTTAGGAACCTTAGGAATATCTATGGTATATGATATGAGGTTACCCACTTTTAGAGGATATGTATCTGAAGATCCTGACCAACACTAGTTTCTACGTGAAGCTGTATGGAGTATTAAAAATTTCACCGAGGAAGTTGTTAAAAGAGATCAATTTAGTACTAACCTGAGAGATCGCGCACTGAGTTGGTACATGAAGTTCATCCAAGGAGTTGTCCAGCTGAAACCACTGAACGAAATTAAGACTACCTTGATTTTTGAATTCAATAAACCCAAGTTAGAATCGTAGTGCATAACAGAGTTGAAATAAATCAAGAAGAAAGTAGTTGAACCTGTTTGGGATTTTGATCAGAGGTTTAGGACCTTGACATGTCATTTGAGATTTCAAATCCTAGATGAGCAGAACAAAGAGTGGTTCATTTTTTCCCTCCTACCACACATCAGAGTCCCTCTGATGCAACAAAATATTTCTTCATAGGATGAGGCATTGGAGATCACCATGAAACTTGAATCGACTCCTATGGAATAATCCAGCTCAGGTATGAATCAAATCTTGATTCAACTAACTAGCTTATCATTGCAGGTCGAAGATATGAAAAAATGTAGGGGAAAAGATAAGAGAGAAGACATCTGGTGCATTAGATGCAAATCATAAGGCCATGACATGGATAATTGTCCCCTATTTCATGAATATTTGGCTTCTAGAGCTCTGAGCCCTTTGAGGCAAGTTACTCTACCTTGGTGCGAGGTATGTAGAAATAGACATCACCCTGGAGAATGCTATTACATGAAAAATTATGTTCAGGCAGATACGAACCTCTATTGCACATTTTGTAAATATGTGGGTCATCATGAGAAGTACTGTAGAGCTTACGACCTCTTACATGAAAGATCAAGGGATATATAGAAAATCCAAGGTGAAGTAGAGTAAGAAGGAAACACTACATAGTATAACTCCCCAAGAAGACGAAACTTCAACCCTCATGGTGGATTTAGAGGAAGAGGATGACAAGGAGGCATGGGATGAGGTAGAGGTTAGATCATTTGTTATAACTGTGCACAACCAGGTCATTGGCAAGGGATTGCCAAATCCCTTGTACCACTTGCAATTACTGCAATTCATTTGAACATGTCATAGAAGATTGTCCTGCACTGTTAGCCAAACTTCAGGAAAGACGAGGAGGAAACTAACAGGTAAAAATAATCACAGCAGGACCTCACAAAGTATATCCCAAAGTCGTTGTTATCACTAGAGGAGGCACTTCTACAAGAGAAGATAGGGTGACTCAAGGGAATACTAGAGAACAATCAAGAGTCAGAAAATATGTGGAGAAGACACAAGAGTTTGATCCAAAGAGAGAGAAGAAGACATTTGAAGAGGAAAGAAAGGCGTTTATAAGAGATCAAGATTATTCATCAAAGGCACAACCAAATGTGAGAGAATGTGGAATGCCCCTAGCCTTCAATCAATCTGCTTCACCTGGAGAAGGAAAAGAGGTAAGAAGACTCATGGAATTCTTATGCACTTCCATTAATTTGATAAAGGATGAGAACGTTGTACAAGAGCTACAAAAATCGATCATACAGTATGAGCTAGGAAAGGTATATCCTCTACTGAATAAAGAAGTAGATCAAGTATCCAAAAAGAGAAGGGAAAATAAGGAGCTACATCTGAATGCTCATATTAGAGAGTATGATATAGATTATGTGGTCCTCAACTTAGGGTTAGAGGTCAATGTTATGATGAAGCAGACCGGGGCATTGATGGGAAAACCAAAGTTGATTTATTCCCCCATTAGGATTAGGATGGCCAATCAACAGGCCGTGAGCCCCTTCGGAATACTAAAACATGTTCCTGTGGACATCGATGGGGTCAGAACATTTGTGGACTTTGAGGTGATTGAGATAATCGATGATAGTTGTACTTATCCCGTGTTGTTAGGAATTGATTGAGATTTCAACAATTCTACTGTTGTTGACTTGAAGAAAAGAAGAATGACGTTTGAATGTGATGGACTTAGGTTCATCACACCTTTGGATCCTGATGAAGGTTCCAAATACACAGAGCCCATCAGAGAATAAGACTATGCATATATGTTGCAGAATATATATAAACTAGCCGCAAGACAACAAGATTAAATTAATCCTATAGAAGATGGGAATTTAATCTGGTGAAGTGACAATGCATGTTCATTAGAATTAGAAGAAGCACTAGAGAACTAGAAGAATAAAATGTATGAAGTAGCTACATGGAGATGTGCTAGACTAACTAGAGAAGTTCGCTAGATCGGCACAACAGTAAGTAATTTACCCACATTTGATGGTTTTAATCACTTAGAAACTTTCTTAATGGAATTTGAATAAAATGTACCAGCACAATAGAGACCTTTGGCACTGGACGAGGCTTTGAAAGCTACTCCAGCAAGATGGTGTGGAATGCATAAAAGGAACATCGCAAACTGAATATAATGTCACACTTTAATAACAACGCAATTTTTCAGAACAAGTTGAAGGATGCAAAGCTAGGTACACAGGTCAAAGTTGTCAGAAAAACCATATGAGAGGTTGTGAGGAGGCCTGGAGCTACATTCCTGAAGAATAGTGGGTGCATAAATTCATCAATAATCTAGACACGACACCTATCAACTGGTACCTTGAAGTAGAACTGCGCCTCACCACTACAGATTGGCAAGGTATAACTCAGAATTTTGCAGCTACATTTTTATTTGAAATTTAGCACCCTCTGGTAGATCAAGCTTTATAGGTTGTAAGATATAAATTATTTGAGGAAGCACCTAGCCTGCCTATGGAGAAGAAGAGGATGAATGGACCGCACCTCTTCAGAAATTGCAAGGATGCTACAATATCAATATCAATGACGATGAAGATGATGATCCTAGGAAGGTGAACATCGCAGAAACAGAAGGACAACGAGACATAGAAGGAACGAGAGTCAAACTACCTTTTATTGGACAACCAATCAAAATCAATAAAGTTGATATTGGAACAGAGAAATCACCTAAGATTTCTAATGTTGGGGATTACTGGGATGATTCCACTATTGATAAGATCACAGAATTACTGCATAAATATCAGGACTTGTTTCCAACCAAGTTCACTGATATGAAGGGAATTAAAGTGCCCATGCGAGAGATGAATATCCCATTGAAACTAGATGCAAGACATGTTAAATAAAGACCCTACATATTGAACCCTAAATATAAGGAGAAAGTGAAGATTGAACTAGACAGAATGTTGGAAGCATGAATCATAGAATCTATTGAAGAATCAGAGTGGATTATCCCTATGGTGGTTCAGGATAAGAAAATAGGAGAGATCATAATCTATGTATATCTCAAGAAGATTAATGATGCATTCCTACATGATCCATTCCCTACACCATTTACTGACAAAGTGTTAGATAACATGGGAGGACAGGAAGTCTACTCCTTCACCGATGGATTCTCAGGATACCATCAGTTCATGATTGCCAAGGAAGATCTCCATAAGACCACATTTGCAATAGAATGGGGATCCTACTAATACATAGTGACGCCTTTTGGATTGAATAATGCACCAACCGTATTTTCTAGAGTGGTGGTTGAAGCATTCAAGGAGTTTTTACATAAATTTCTAGAATCCTATTTTGATGATTGGACTGCTTTTAGCTTATTGAAAAACCATATTGAATGCTTAAGACTAATGTTGGATAATTGTAGGCAATGTAAAATTGCCTTGAACCTAAAGAAATGCATATTTTTTTCACCCTTTGGAGTGTTGTTGGTCCATATTGTGTGTAAGCAGGGGTTAGTGGTAGATCGATCTAAGATTTCCATTATTGTCGATATACCCCCTCCTACTTATGTCAAACAACTGGGCATTGGTTTGGGACATACTAGATACTACAAGAAGTTCATTAAGGGATATGCACATATTACAACACCTATGGAGAATATTCTTAAGAAATATTGTCAATTTTAATGGACAGAAGAATCTCAGCATAGATTCAATACACTAAAACAAAAAATGGTTAATGCGCCTATTCTAGTTTTTCCAAATTGGAGCAAGGAATTTCATTTACATGTTGATGCATCTTCTATTTCACTAGGAGCAATGTTAGCACAACCAGGAGTAGGAGATATTGACCACTTGTTATCCTTTTCTAGCAGGAAGCTCTCAATAGCCGAGATAAATTACACCACCACTGAGAGAGAAGGTTTAGCCATGGTGTATGCACTGCAAAAGTTTCATCACTTCCTATTAGGAGGACACTTTAAGATTTTCATTGATCACTCCATGTTGAAATACCTAGTCAAAAATCCAGTGTTGGGGGGAAGGATATGCATATGGATTCTATTATTTTAGGAATATGATTTTGAAATTGTGGTAAAGCCAGGAAGGATGAACAAAGGACCCGGCCAGTTGTCTAGGGTGCAACATGGAGAGGAACCTACTAGCTTGGAGGATACACTGTCGTATGCATAGTTGATGGCCATTAGAAAGGTTGATGATCACTTCACTAAGATAGTTCAGTTCCTATCAACAGGAATAAAATCTCGTGAATACATAGTCATCCATAAGAAACAACTGGTAGTGTGCGCTGCAGATTTTTTGCTTATAGCTAGAAAACTATATAAGATGGGACATGAAGAGATCCTAAGAAGATGTGTTATGGAGGTAGAACGACCACTGATTTTAGCATAATCTCATGAAGGCATCATAGGAGGACATTATGCAAGAAAAGAAACAATGCAGAAGATTCTTTGAGCTGGCCTCTAGTGGCCCACTTTACACAGATGCTAAAGAATACTACAAAGATTGTGATGTATGCCAAAGAGTTGGGAAACCTTCCATAAGAGATGAGATGCCTTTATCACCCAAAATAACTTTAAAATCATTTGAGAAATGGGCCATTGACTTCATGGGACCTATAAACCCACTAGGGAAGCGCATAGGAGCCAGATACATCATCATTGCGACAGAGTATTTGACGAGATGGGCATAAGAAAGACCAGTTAAAGACTGTAGTGAAAATACAACAACATGTTTCATATTTGATGATATCATAACCAGGTTTGGATGCCCAAATATCCTCATGAGTGATCATGGTACACATTTTATTAATAATACTATTGAAGCCTTGACTCAGGAATTTGAAGTTCACCATCAAAAAAACACTCCTTACCACCCACAAGTGAACGAGACAAGCGAAGCCCTTAACAAGATCTTGGAGACAACATTGACAAAGATTTGTAGTGTAAATAGAGATGGATGGGATTTGAGAGTACCAACATTGTTATGGGCCTATATAACTACTTGTAAGAATCTGGTAATGCAGACTCCATTTAAGTTGGTATATGGCCTAGAAGCATTTGTACCCATGAAATATTTAGTTCCTAGCTTAAGAATTGCAGCCTTTACAAATATGGATGACACTGATGTTGTTCAAGAGAGGCCGACACAGTTGATCGAACTATAAGAAGATAGATTTATTGTAGGATTTCATCAGCAGGTTCAGAAGAAACTAGAAAAGGCCTACCATGACAGGCATATCAAGAAAAAAGCATTTAAGCAATCATATCTGGTATTGGTGTATGATAGCAAGTTCATGAAGCATCCAGGGATGTTTAGAAACCATTGGCTAGGGACATATGAGGTTGCCTATGTTACAAAAGGAGGATATGCACAACTGAAGACTTTGAATACAGAGTGGAAGGAAGGATTGGTGAATGGGATCCAGTTGAAATTGTACTACAACAACCAGCTGCCTCACAACTCTCAATAAAAATAGAAGGAGAAGGGTCTAGGTACCAGGTGCATTTGAGACTGGATACCAGACACAAGAAAGACATTCTACACACAGGGTGGAGGAACAGAGTAGGAATCACAAGTTTCCCTGCACAATATGAAGTCAAGATACAATAGAATATTTAGATCATAGTGCCTCAAGACGAGTCATAGGTGAGTGTTGTGGGCCTATTGGCCCTTGCTTATGGAAGAAAGTGAATATTATAGAAGAAAAGGTGAAACAAAAAATGGGTTAAAGGAAGGTTGACTGAGATCAGGTCGAAGTGGTTAAAGAAGCATAAAAGATGGAGCGAAGCCCGAGAGATAAAGTCGTTGGACGAGGAGATTGAGGAAATTTTTTTAGCAAGGAAGATGGATTGTGGACAACTCAACAAGTAGAAAAATCCATAGGTAGATGCTTTGGAGAACCTCATGGGAAGGAAGAAAAGATAGGCTGGTGAAGCCCTGACAACATGGGTCAATTTGACCTAGGGATTTAGACACCTAGGGTTTTGGTATCTAGGGTTTAGACACCTAGGATTTGGCCTAAGGCTATCAGTGATCTATTGTAATGTATAAATAAAGGTCAAGAGGACTTGATAGGGTTCGAATAAGTGTGATGATGAGTGATCATTGTTATTGTTGAGGGAGAAGTATTGTGTGGTGAGAGAAGTCTATATTATAAGATATTCAGCTGGGTGCGAAGATCAACCCTATAGATGGGTGCACAGGGAAGGGAGATAGAGAGAAGAGACAAAAGAGAGAGATATGCAAGCTAAGAGTGAAAATAGAACTGTAATATTTTACCTAATATATTATAAAGAACAGTTCTTTGGATGTAGCCCTAGGGAGAGGGTGAAGCACATATATCATGTTGTTGTTTGTGATTGGTGCTATGTTCTTTTCTCTATTACTCTGATGATGCATTAGTATGTTAGATCTGATATATAACTGTGCAAAGTAGGTTTATGTTTGGAAAGAATAATCTGATCTCCATGTGTGGTTGCCTTGATTCCACTTTCATTTTCTATGGATGTAGACACTTATGTCCTGCAACCCCCTATTTCTACTTTGGGCGAGACTACATATGCTTCGGAGTTGTTTCCAAAAGGGCCAACAACTAGGGCTTGTTTGTGTGCTATTAGAGTTGAACCCTAGGTCTATTCCTATGCCAACAATTTTCTGGGTTTAATGAGTTATTACCACAAGTTTGTTCATAATTATGGAAAAAATACAACACCTCTCATTACTCTCCTTAAGAATTATTTCACTTGGACTCTATTAATAGATCAATCCTTCCACATATTGAAAGGTTCTATGTGCACGACTCCTATCCTGGCACTACCTGACTTCACCAAGATGTTTTTCCTGGAATGAGATGCTTCAGGAAAAGGAATTGGGGTAGTCCTCATGCAATATGGTCGACCTTTAGCTTTCATTAGTAAACAAATTTTGGAGAAACTTGGTCCAATCAACCTATGAAAAGGAAATGTTGTATATTCTACATGCAGTGGATCTTTGGTGTCCTTATCTATTAGGGAAACTCTTCCAAATTAAAACTTATCATCAGAGCCTCAAGTGTTTTCTGGAACAACAAATTTCATCCATGTAGAAACAAAAATGGGTGACCAATATATTTGGATATGATTATGAGATCATTTAAAAAAGGGAAAATAAAATCTAGTTGTCGATACTCTTTCCTTGAAGTGTGAAGAATAAGGGTCCTTATTTTCCCTCTCCTTCATTATACCATATTGGATTCAAGTTGTTTGACAAGAATAGTTACAAAACCCAAAAATTTCTCTCCTAATCCAACAATTGGAACATAATTCTCAATCTTCTCCAGAGTTCTCTTGGAATAATGAAGAGATTCGCTACAAAGGGTGTTTGTATTTAAGACGATAGTCACAAATTAAATCTACGATGTTTTCATAGCTTCATGCTTCACCCACATATGGTAATTCAGGCTTTACCAAAACATATGAATGGGTCAAATGTTCTTTTCTATGGGAAGGTATGAAACATGACATTCGTACCTTTGTGGTTGAATGTGATACCTATCAATGCAATAAAGTTGAAAATTTCAAGGCTCAAGGCACACTCCAACTACTCTTGATCCCACCTACTATTTGGACAAATATTTTTATGGACTTCATTATTGGCTTTCCTAAATCAGGCAATAATAATGTGATCAAGGTGGTAGTAGATCATCTATCCAAATATGTTCATTTGTGTTCTCTTCAACACCCACTCACCATAGAAACAAGGTTGTGTTTCAAATGGGAGGGAATGTTAGGGACCTAAACACCCTAACCATTCAACTAGGTAGAATTATATGTTTTCTATGAAATAAAGGTTGACATTAGTAAATAAGGACTATATAATAATGTCAACAAATCAAATGTAATAAGACTTAATAGAAGCTTCTTCTTATAGAAAGATCTTCATCTAGAATGTTCTTTAAAAGATATAATTAGTATAAATAGAAGTAGAAGGCGCGGTAAAGTATTGTTTTGAGAGTAATTGTAATAAAAATATTCTCTACTGGAGGTTTCCCCATCAATTAGGAAAGTGAACTTAGATTTATATCAATAAAGGTATCATTTTTGGTGTTGTGGTTCCTATATTTTGTTGTCCAGTTGGTATTTTCTGCAATATTTTTGTTTCTTCTTATTATAATACATCTGGTACCTAATAGTAAACAACAAAAAATATTTTAGTATTAAATAGTGTCTCCATTTCTTCAAGGATTTAACAATGGAATAGAATACATTATCATAAAAAAAAGTGAATTTTATTTTCATCATTCAACTTCTTTGCAAATAATTATACCATCTTACCTTCTTCACTCAATACCACTCCAATTGTTTAACCACTTGCATCAAAATATACTTGAAACACCTTGCCAAAATATGGAAGTTCCAACACTGGCTATTTGGTTGCCTTCTTCATCAAGGTTTCAAAAGAATTTTCTAATGTTTTTTTCCATTGGAACATTTCCTTTTTCATACACTTAGTGAGAGGTTTACAAATCCTACTAAAGTTTATGATACACTTCTGGTAAATTTTTTCCAAACCATGGAAATTTCTTACATCAAACATACATATTGACATTGGCCAAGACACAATGGCTTTCACCTTTTCAAAATTCATCTTCAATCCCTCCTTGGAAACCATGAAACCCAAGTAAAACAATTCTTCTTGCAATAATGTACACTTATTCAAGATAATATTCAACTTCTATGTGTTCATCCTTTCCAACACTTGGTTCACTTTCCCCAAATTCTCTTCTTTGGACCTTATAAAAAATAGAATGTAATCAATATACACAATGAAAAACTTTTTCCAAAAAATGGATTTGATACCTTGTTCATCAACCTCATAAATGTAATAAGCACATTGGTTAATACAAATAACATGACCAACCATTCAAATAGTCCATCCTTCATTTTGAATGTTGTCTTCCACTCATCACGTTCCCTTATCCAAATCTGATGGTATCCACTCTTCAAATATATATTTGAAAAATACCTCTCCTCACTCAAAGAATCCATCGTATCCTCTATTATTGGTGATTGAAAATGGCACTTCATAGTAATTTTGTTCATAGCTCACAAATTAGTGCACATTCACCATTCACCACCCTTCTTTGGTGTCAATATTATTGGGACAACATAGGGACTTACTATTTCTCAAATCAACCCCCTATCAAGTAATTCCTAAGAATACCTATTTACTTATTCACTCTCTATGGGATTCATTTGATAAGGATACTAATTATATGTACTCTATCCCAGAATCAATTCAATATGATTTGAAATACTTTTCATGCGAGGAGTACCCTCTAGAATATCATCTACAAGAATCCCTATAAACTCATCCACCAATTGTTAAATAGTCATTGGCACATGACCCTTTTCCTCATATTCTTGTAACTTTTTTGTTTCTAAGTTCTGTACCTAACTGCTAAAGGGTAAAGATAGGCCACCTCAAGTGTTGGAATGGTTGGATTTTATGAATTAAGTTTGTTTATTTTGAATGGTCAGCTGATAAATGGGTTTTCAAGTTCAAAGACCTAGTTGGATTGTTCAACAATATCACTATAAGGTTTCCCTTAGCTAGTGGCATGCATTTTGGTAAGAATATAAAGATAAGGAGATAAAATAGAGGAAATACAAACATACATACAATTTGTCACTTGCTGTATGAAATTTCATATTTGAAATAATATTTCAGATTCAAAACATTTACTTGGACACAAATCATCCAAGCTTATTGTATTACAATAAACTATCACTAAAACAATAGTTGAGATCAGGTTGCATGGAAATAAACAATTCATTGAGATAATACTTGAAAGGAAAATAAGAAACACTTTGCATTCATTTCAATTTGAATATAGATAAGATAAGAAGACACACAAGATTTGAGACAACTCAATCTTTCACCAAAAAGTATATTCACCAGCTGGGAAACTTAATATTTTTCTGATTCAAGGCACAACCAAAATCCTGATGCTTGATGTCCCAAAAATATAACCTTTTTACATTTAAAATTCATTTATATATCTCTATCCAGAGAGGGTTTGATTATCTATCTAGGATATAAACTCTAAAGTTCAAGTTTACATCATAATCAGATCCTGTAGATTCAACTTTACTGTTACTTCCTCATTAAAACTATAAACATTTGTTTAAACTGAGTGGAGTTAAGTTGAAGTGCCAGTTCATAAGTCCTTATTAATTCGGCCTCAAAAACATTGTTCTTATAAAAAAATAGCAACTTATTACAAGTGGAAGCAATGCTTATAACTAAACGAAGAAACAATTCTATTAGTGCAACTAGAACTTATTGTTAATAATTGAAGTAAACAAGATGCATAGAAAAAGTATTCATAAGTTGTTGTTGGCACTTTAGTTTTCATGCATTTCCACGTAGAACAAAAAATGGATACCAACCTCAAAACTAGGTGGGTCAAGTTGGCACAAGTCACAAATTCATTTATCCTTTGACAACAATAGACACTTACATTATTTCCTTCAAGATATGCATGTTTTTTTATGATTCTTTTGCACCTTCTGATTGTTTTTTTTTTGTAGCTTATTGTGTCATAGCTCAAGATCTTGTTTTTTTTGTCGTGTACTCTGAATTTTCTACCTCATGTCATAATTTTGTTGCCTGAGAGCTTGCACCTGGTGATTTTCATCCATCTCCATGTAAGCTTCAAAATTTGTCTTGAATAATGTATTTACTTTTCTTCTATTTTTGAGCCCCTACTCTTCCTCTGCAATAGGTTTATTGAGGTCAATGGACTACTTGGATTTCCTTGGCATCATTTCATATGTCGGTACTTTCTCAGTTTTTTTATCAATTGTGTCTCTCACTGGTTCTTGCATCATTAAAATTTTTTCTTTGATCTCTGGTTTGACATTCTATGAAACCTTCTCAGGGGCCAACTCTGCATATGGATTTATGTCATCAGAGTCCTTCTTAAGGATTAGACCAAATTCCATCACATGTTTTTTTTGATTCCACATCTACAGTGTACTATGCTTTTACAACAACATATTTTACATATGAGGTCTCCCCTTCACTGCATTTCTACCTTTCCTTATGCCTTTTCATCCCTTTAATTGTATGTATAGCAATCTCCCCCATATTGTAAAATTAAGAGAGGTATTCTTCAATATCCTCATCTTCAATTACTATGGGATTTTGGTCATTTAAAGATGGATCAAACAATGCCTTGTAATTCAAACTCAACTGGTTAGTGAGTTTGGTTTTTCTATTGGTTTTTATTAGCATTCCAAAGGCTTGGTTCATGTTTATATTTTCTCTTTCTCTAGCCTTAGTGGATCCCTTAATCAGTGTGTCTACTAGTACAAATCCTACTGCAACAATATCGAGACTGGCTAGTTTAGTCCTCTTCTATATTCTTCTTTTTTACTTGGGATTTTTATCTTTCTGGATGGTAGTGGGAATATTTTTGTCCTCAGAATGTTCAGGTGATAGTGGGTCTAATGGGTTGGAATGTTGGCCTGGACTGTTCTTCTCCCTTCCTGATATAGCTATGAACACATACTTTTCCACTTTCCCTCTCCCTATGTTTTGACTTGGAGGACCTTAATTTTATTCAAGGGATTTCCTCTCTTGGTGGAGTAACTGATATTTCTTTCTCATATCGGGTTCCCCCATTCCAAGGTGCGGTCTTCTTTTTGTCTTATTGTGTATATTTCTTTGAACACCCAAGTTTAGGAGAGACCCTACCTACTTGGTTATCCTCATCCCTCTATTCTTCTGGTCCTGGATCAACTTCTCGTCCTTCCTCATGTAACCCTAAAGACTCTTGAAAATACTTCAAGGGAATTTTTATTTTTCTTAAACAAAAGAGAACCAATATTTTAATGAACCACTAGTGATACAGGCTTCTATGTGTAGATTCAAAATAATTATGGATTCTCTTAGACATTTTGGTTAATCTCTTAAGAAAATAGAAGGGGAGGTTTAGTTCCTTGTCACCATTTAAGTGCATGAGGAATCTAATGTGATAAAAATGAATGTTTGGTAATCCACCTTCTCCCATTATATACCGTTGAACTACAATGAGAATACCCCTCCACTCTTATTTAATCCATAGAATTGATATGCCCTGGGTCCAATTAGAGTTTTGGTGTTTTTCCTCAAGAAATTTATCGTAGACTGTAGCTAGAAATGTCCCCTTTTTAAACCATCTCTCATGTAGAATGCATGTTCCAATGATGAAGTGCTTTGTAATGTGAATGGTGGTGTCCCCAGTTTGATTCTAAAACCCATCAAATTTTTGCATGAAGATTAGGGCCACCGCTATGTGATGTCCATTGAAGGTGCATATAAATTCAAATCATTATCCTCTTATAAATATATCTCTTATTTCTAGTATTGCTTCAAACAGTTTGAGCCTTGTTGAATCTATTTTGTTCAATTTCCCATGCCCATAGGGTGACACCATCGTGGCTTAGTTTCTTTTGTGGAGAGCGGTGGTCAAATGTATGCATTGTTTTTTTCTTTTTTACCACTTGTAACAATAACCAGACACAACCCTACAATAATAATAACTTGAGGTACAAACATGCATGATATTAGAACAAAAATTGTAATGATGGCTAAACTAGTAGAAATGTGAACAATCTTGAGTGCACAAGGAGATGAAAATTCATGCGAGGTGCCAAAACATCATTATTTAAAATTTTAAATATTTTTAGAATGTTAAAACTCATAAAATAGAGATTGTTATGTTGGTTGCAAGAATGGGGGAATTCTTGCAATCAATATATTTTTTCATCAATTGGCATAAGTTAACCTGTTTGCAACCCAACAATTCCATAATCATGGTGATGTGACTTATTTAATTTAGATCATGACTTGTATTAACCTTATAAAGAGAAATTAAATGATGAAAATCAAATAGGAATATAAAAACAAATTGAAATGACTCAACACACCATGAAGAAAAACTAAGTAGAAACTAGCTTGACAGATGGATGGGTTGATCGGAGGAATAGAAGGAAGAGGTGTAGACCTAGGATTTAGCATCGACTCCAAATGGGGATAGAAATTTTATGTGAGGTGCTAAGAAAAACAAATTTTCTACCTTAGTTCTTTCATTTCTACCACTCCCTTCCACTAGTCACTTTACTCCCTTTATCATCCCTGTTACCTGTCTTATTTCAACTGAAAATCAAATATACAACAATACCCCAATTCCTTATTGGGTTATGGAGTATTTTATTCAAACTAAAAAAATGAATCAAAATGGAAATAAAAAAAACCATGTATAGAATGAACCACCTCTGGTTCATCGGGAAAAGTAATGCTTCGGGAAGCACCCATTGACTGGGCTTCCAAAGATCTCAATGTCATCTAGATTTTGCAATATAAAGGTATTATTATGTAGAACTTTGGCTATGCTGAAAGGACCAAACCAAAGGTTATTGAACTTACCATTCTTGAGTTTGTCCTTCCTCTTAGAATCCCACCTTAGAACCAGGTCGCCTTCTTGAAAGGTATCTTTTTTTGTTTTCCTGTCAAAGGATACCTTGACCTTGCTCTGGTATGCCTCGGTCTTCTCATTTAATTCTTTTGTCCTTTGTTGAAATTCAATAATATGAAAAATCCTTCTCTTGATGTCATTAGGATCCTCCACTTCCTCCTATAAAAATTTCAATACTGGTAGACCAAACTAGGTTGGAAAAACAACATCCACCCCATAAACTAGTTGAAATGCATAGGTACCTAGTGAATTCTTAGTGTTGATCTTGTCATCCCACAAGGAATCCCATGATTTCTTATTTTCATCTAGTAGTTTCTTGATGATCTTTATAAGGGTTTTATTTGATGACTCTTCTAACCCATTCCCCCATAGGTAATATGGTGTAGAGTGTGTTAAGATAATGTTTTAATTCCCACATAAATCAATCATGGCCTTGGATTTGAATGCCTGAGCGTTGTCTGTTACTAGTTTCCTAGGGCATCCCAATCTAGCAAAGATGTTTGTCTTCAAAAATTTCATGATCACTTTGTCAGTAGCATTCCTATTAGGAATAACTTCAATCCACTTTTTGAAGTAGTCGGTGGTAGTAAGAATCCACCTATGTTTTCCACTAGAGGGTGGGTTTATCTCACCTATTAAATCTAGGCCCCATTTTTGAAATGGACCAATAGAAGAAATGGTTTTCAGGGGAAGTGAGATCAATTTATGTTTTCCAACAAATTTATGGCATTCTTCACAAGTTTTGGTCATGGAAAACACATCAGAAAATATGGTGGGCCATTAATATCCATCCCTTATAACTTTGAGGGATGTGGATTTCTAGTGTTGATACCCTCTAGAAACTCCTATATGCATATATTTTATGTCCCTTTTTCACTCATCTTCATCAAGAAATTTCAGTAAAATACCAACAGGGTCTTTCCAATGTAAATTCTGGTTTAAAATGCAACATTTTACAACCTTCAATTTAAGAGACCTAGTTTTGGATTTTTCCAACTTTGGTGGGAATTCTAGTTGTTGTAAAAAATAAACAATATCTATATTCCAAGGTGAAAGAGAATACTAATCAAGTACCTTCATGGTGTACTTTTCATCTTCCATCAATGGAGCATATTATTGATTAAAGGTATGGTGTAATTCCAGTGCTTTGTAGATTGAATCAGATAACAGTTTTGCAAGGCCTTGTCCCTTGATCAGATTAGTAGGATTGGTGTGCATGTCATATTCTAAATTTTGACTGTCCACTTTCCCCTCTTTCCCTCACTGTCTAGTTGGACACGGATTTTCTCCACACTGCTTTTAGGAACATAAGTTGTTATGCTGGACTGTAGAACATAAACCCTGAAAGACTTCAAGGCTTTGTCTAATGCATAAGTATGCTTCTCCGATATTTCATATTTCATTTTAGCATCCCTGAGTGATTTTCTTAAGAATGAAATGCATTTTTCATTCCCTTCTTCATTCTTTCGCAACAATAATCTCCTTAGAGCCAAATGAGAAAACCATGAATTCTTTGGAACAATCTAGGCTAAAATGAACAACGGATTCAATCAGATATTTCTTAATCCTTTGAAAGGATGATATGGATTCCTGTGACCATTTAATGTCAGTATCCTTTATCAACATGCTATTAATAAGCCTAGTGATTTCAACAAAATTTACTACAAAGTGCCTCAAGAAATATATTTTTCCTATAAAAGACTTTATGGCCTTATTATTATCGGGGATGTCAATTTTATAAATTGCATATACCCTTTATGGTTTTATCTTTATCCCCCTTGTAGATATAATGTGGCATACGTGCTTTCCTTCTAACATAGAAAAGTGTGATTTTTTGGGGATTCAAAGAAATTCCATACCTTCTTCATTTTTGAAATATTTTCTCCAGGTGTTGTAGATGTTCATCATCAGATTTTGAGAAGATGGTGATTCCATAAAGATATATAACCATGAACATGTCCTTCTCACCCAAAAATTCAATGTCCATGGCCCTCTGAAAGGTTTCCCCTGCATTCATCAAGCCAAAGAGAATTTTGTCATACATGAATGTTCCCCATGAGGTAGTGAAGGCGGTTTTCTCTTTGTCTTCTTCTAGCACTGATATTTGGTTGTTTCTAGAATAACCATTCAGCATGAAAATTTTGTGGGAAATTACTACCCTTTGCAAAATGTGGTCCATCTTGTGCAATGGATAGTTGTCTTTCAACAAACATCTATTCATGTTTATGAAGTCCAAACACAAGTTTATTTATCCACTATTTTCCTTGACAGGTACCAAGTTGGATACCCAATCTGAATATCTCAAGGGCACAATGATTTTGGAATCAAACATCCTTTTCACTGCTTTTTCAATGATAGACATTAAAATAGGATTAAATTGCCTAATTTTCTTCCTACATGGCTTTGATCCCACCTTCAAAGGAATCTTGTGCTGAATGATGTCAATATCAAAGGTATTCAAGTCATCATAAGACCATGCAAAAATATCAGCAAAATTTTTCATAAGGCTCACATACCTATCTCTCTTCACATCTGGAAATTCTTTGGATATATTGGAAAACTTGGGATTTGTAACTATCCTAATGTTGCAGTCCACAACCTCATTTTCCTAGATTTTGATGACAACTTTCCTATAGACATCATTTCTATCAAAAATCCTCTCCAATGGTACTAAGCCCCTTGGAATATGATTTGTTTTGATCTCCACAATTTTGTGACCAACCACCTTGTTCAGAAAAGGATGTGTCTGCTAATTTTTTGTTTCTTCATCCTCATTCTCTTGGTCAATGGAAATATTTGAAAATACCTTAATGGTTTGTAAAAATCGTTTGAGCTCCATATCATCACTAAAAACCTTCCAATTCTTGACATTGTCTAGTATAGTTTTTATATGCCTAACCTCCACCTCATATTTTACATTTGGACAAATGGGAGGCCTAGAGGTACTAGAATCCACAACTAAAGAGTCTTCCCTATGATTGGAATATCTGGGGACAAAATAAATACTGAATGCTAAAACAACATTGTCAATTATGTCCCATACCTCATTTTTGTATTGTCTTATCCTCAATTACTTTGTTTGATAAATGTCCTTCACTTGATTGAAAATCGGTTCAGAATCACCAAAGACTGTTAATTTGTCAATGGCCATGTCTTTAGCATCTCTCAACTCCAACACCAAGGCCTCATACTCTTCTATGTTGTTGGTTGTTTCAAATTCTAACTTGTAAGAGAGTGAAACCACCTCTTTTGAAGGGGAAATGAGAACTATGCCAACACCAAAACCCTCTTTTGAAGATGAGCCATCAAAGTACATCTTCCAAATTGCATTTCCTTGGTCTACCTTTGGTTGATTTTTACATTTTTTGACTAATATTTCTAGCGCATCATCATCAAAATGCAAAATAGATGACCCAATTTCATCCTCAACAACATAAATTGGATGATTACCTAGGTTCTGATCATCACTCACTAAGTATGCCAACCTGAATTATCTATAGAATCTTTTGTGCTCTCCTTCGAAAATATGAATGGTCACATATGTAATATCCATATGTAGGGATCCTCCTACTTTCTTGTCCCATTACCTAGATAACAACATGACAGACTTGGGGGGTATATTAGCTACAACAATACCCATAACCACACATTTCATGGGAAACTGAAATAGTGAAACAACTAGATCCTTAATTAATCCCAAACATTAACCTTTTTGGAGTCAAAAGAGTAAAGGTCCTAGTATGGCTTGGTAATTTCTATCCCTACCTCTTCCATAACAACCTTAGGCATGCCATTATGAGAGGCCCATGATTCCATTAAGAAATTATGCAAAAACATTTCATCTACATTCAAAAATATATAAAAGGGTGGGGAAGAATCAGACCCTTCTTCAATGTGTGGGCCAATAGTGATAACATGGTTTTCATGCTACATGCTTATCACATTGGTTGAGAAAGAAGGAGCAAGAGGTTTCAAAACCTTCATGATAGAGTTCTTGAAAGACTATTTTTTCAGTAATTTTGTCAAAGGTACATGGATCTTGATCTTACTTAGCTCATGCTCTATGTTAAAATAAGTTGGAGGTATGTCTTCTTCTTTTACCTCTAGAACAACAGGTTTAGTTGGATGTGGTTGATCTACTTTGTTTGATGTGTCTTTGTTTTGACTTTTCTTGGGAGGAAGATATGATTTTTTACTTTGAATAGGTGCATTTTGTTTTCGACCCCTTAGACTAGGCCTTAAATCGTACTTATTTTGGGGTTGGATTTGAAATATCTCCTCTCCATTTCCATCATCATAAAACTAGTTTGAAAACTGAGAGATTTCATAGTCATGTTCTGATATATGTGTTAGCACCGCCATTTTTCTTTCCAGTTAGAGTCAGTTCTAAGTCACGTTGTGACCCGTGTGTCTAAACATGTGAAGTCAGGTACATAGAATTGTAAGTTCGAGGTCAGCAAGTGGTCAGTTGGCCCTTGGAAATGGGAAGGGATGTCAGAGTTGAAACTTGTATAAGTGGTACGGATAAGTATTTTCCAAAGAGTCGAAACCTATTGAGAAACCAGTCTCTACATGCCCTGGTCAAGTCAAGTAGTTAATGGAAGTCACATAGGAAAGTACAACATGTTATTATTAGTTCATCATGAAGGTCGAAGGAATGAAAAATCATGACATTTGTATCATGCATGCCTAGGGAACCTTATCTCATGTATCCTACAAGCAGGGATTTTCCATGGAAAACCTGCAACTCGACTCGAAACATCTCATTGCCATGAATTCACTATCCTCCAACATGATTCCTTGTTCTTCTTGAATCGTTATAAAGATCGGATATTCGACACTCTTTTCAGTCATAGAACTAGGCCCGCACTCTATTTGAAATTTTCTTTGCTAGTCCAGTTGTTTCAGATTCCCCCCCATTTTGTGTGCCTTCTAGATATAATTTTCATGGGATATACACTGGTCACACCATGGTGACCTCTCAGCATAAGTAAATGCATGAAAAGTAGCATAATTGCAATATCCAAGCCCCAAAATGACTGGGAGTTGTTATCACCTGCAACATGCATTCCCAGGGATATGAAAGGAGTTATTTTTTTACCCGTAGAGAAGACTAGGTCAAACTGAGAAGAACCTAAAGAAAAGGGTTTTGCATAGGAAGGGAGTATGATATAAGCCCTGTCTCCTTGACAACAAATGCCTCAGAGGAGGGGCAGGCCCAGGAAGAACAAGGAAGTTGTGGAAGCTCCATTTCTAGAAAAGATGCTTGTAAGATCGAAGGCTGAAGAATTACTCATGCACATCATCCGGTTAGATCCTTCTGGAGGATTAATCCATGAAGACAGGATAAGAAAAAGGAAAGAATATATCACAAGATCCAATGATCAAGAGCCATCTCAGCAATTGAAGCAAGCAAAGTTGGCCATCCCTAAACTCTATTAGGAAAATAAGGAATTGAGGCAGAATCTAGCGACAAAGTGTAGAAATTTTAATACAAATTATGTATTGCCTAGATTCTCCTGATCTAACAATTATATGCCACTATTAAATACATAATTACTTCTACTAAAATTCTTGCATAATTTAAAACACGATCTCCAATTGCAATATCAAGAAGAGAGATCAATCACACATAACACAAATGTTTTACCGGGAAAGCATAAAGCTAGAAACCCCACTATCATATATTATGCATATATCATGGATCATGAAAAAATATCATAAAAAACACTAATATAAGAGCTCTCAGTAAAATATACAATCGTCTCACACTGCCATAAAAAAATTGACAAATTCATGTGCCAATTTACTGCTTCTAGACAACCTGCCTCCTCTGCGCAATCCCTACTGATGGAAATCCCTGCAATGAATGAATCTCTCTTTCCTAGGCTACATATTCTTCATGGGCACATCCAATGTGTGTGTGGTTGCATGAGTGAACTCACTAATGTCACAATTGATAGTCAAAGTATCCATTTCACCTGTTATCTCAACTGGGTCTCCACTGGATCTGACATGCATGTAGTTAACAATGGTAAATATTCAGTTGCATGTGAGATCACTGATTGTGAATTAATTAATAACTAATTCAATGATCTCTCACTAGTGTAAGTTCAGTTACAATTAGTAAAACTAATCTTAACTCAGTTAACTGACTTAAACTACTTCACAACTCACATAAATACACATCCAACTCTGTTACAACTTCGAATCACTCAGTTACAACTAATTCGACTTGCATGTCCCACCAATCAACCTTTGAAATCAAATTTCCTATAGCTAAATGGTTTGCCACTTCAGTTAACTATTTCCATGTGCTCATTGAGAATAGATTAATATTTATTGTCCAACTATTATTAAGGGATAATAATAGAATTCACTCACCATCTATAAATAGACATCATCTATAAATAGAATTTGCTCATCATCTAAAAATAGACTTCCACCTAAAAATAGCCTAAGGCTCCATCCTAGTGTAGGTGCATAGTTTTCACTAGGATCTTCTTGTTGAATCTCAACACTCCCTCTCAACCAGAAAGGGATTATCCTTCACCCTGATCCTGTCTCTATGGTATTTGAATTTTCTCCTAGTGAGTGCCTTCGTCAAAATGTCTACATCCTGATATTCTGTAGGAATGTACTGAAGCAACATGATCTTTTGTTGCACACAATCTATGATATGATTATATCAGATATCTATATGCTTAGATCTATCATGAAACACATGATTAATTGAGATTTTAATGCAACTCTGATTATCACAATGAATCATTGTCAGATCTAAATGAGAACCAAACAAACCAACCAAGACCTTTCTCATCCAGATAGTGTCACATGCAGCTTGACTCACTGCCATGTATTCTACTTCCACTGAACTGAGTGCCACAAATCTCTGCTTCCTGATGTACCAGGAAACAACTGTAGATCTGATACTAAAGATCCCCCCTGATGTGCTCTTTATGTCTATTAGGCTGCGCACCCAATATGTATCCATAAAGCCATGACACTTCACCTCATCCATCTATTTGTACAATAATCCATACTCAGATGTTCCCCTGTTATAGGATAAATCCATGAGTGCGGACACAAACTGATCTCCCTAGATCCACCTGGATCTAGAACAAAACAGGACAGAATAATACACTTTCCCTAGACCTAGCCTATTGAATGAACTAAGAGATAAGGGTTATGGACATACCTTATGAACGCTTTCATTAGATATCTTTTGTTCCAAGCTTTGCTCCAATTCTCTCATCCCATCCAGATCACAACATAATGAACCAATCGAAGTAAAGGCAGATTAATATATTCAATAACTAGTCTATACATATGATCAAGGAGTTATGTAATAAAGTGACATCGTCTTTATGGGAAAGGGACATATTGTTGTATTAAATTAATTGAAAGTGAAACTTACAACCTAAGCCTTGATTTCCTAGGTCTCCTTTCGATGGCTCCTAGCTCTGACACACACACTTGCTCATGTATGAAGAAAATTAACCACTTGAGATGACCTTGCTTCTGTCTCTTCCTGTTGTAGCATCAGTCCTCCATACAGTCTTGCACTAATTCTATAATCAATCTCTAGCTAGCTTGTTGCTTGTTTTCTTAACCCTTTCCATGAGCAATCTCCTCAATATATAGGAGAAGATAGATTAGTTACTTGGATAGGAAATGATCCCAATATATCTGGAATGCCAGCACTTGAATAACCATTCGAAGCCAACTCATGTTTCTAGAAGATTCCCTTCTAGAAGATTTGAAATTTTATCTTTTTCCTTCCTTTGAAACATGTTCGCACCCTAGCTATTAGTCACAGTGCGAGAGGTTCGCACCCCAGCTTAAAGAAGCCTACGAGAATCAAGCATTCTCACAGGCAGATACATAGGTATCCTACGAACATCCTTTAAAAGCATGATTTCTGGAAACAGACAAATGTAACTTCTTTCAGGAAAGTGTTCTTAATAAAGAGCTTGATTTTATATCATCATAACATCATCATGACATCATCACAATGACCAAAATTGTGGATAATAGAATTCACCCCAAAGTCTGAGAGTGGAACTAGTGACAGTCAATGGACTTTGTAAGCTGCATGTGTGTGTCGAAAACTAAGAGCACATCTAATCGAAAACCTGTAAACATCCAAGCATTAGCAGAATATCATGTATACCAATTCCTGAGGTAGGCATTCCCATACTCAGATCATAGACTGATGACATCATAAACAAAGGTCATGGCCACCAATCATACACTGTGGATCCATGCAGTCATAATATAGTACAGCCACCTAAATACACTGTGGATCTTTGCGACAAATTTTTAATCAAGACAACATAGCCACGAAACATACACAATGGATCTATGTGCTGCAAATTATATATACTCCATCGCAACCTAGATCATAGAGACAATATCCAGGGTATTCAATCTCATCACCCAAAGTACGAATCTAACCATGCGATTACATGTGTCGAAGTCGAACATGGTAGAAACCACTTGATTACCGATGATTGATGTAACCATTAACAAGTGCGAGGGAAATCACCATTGATGTCAATGACTCCCAAGGTACTGTAGTACAATCCATCAACTGTGAATAAATGAGTTGATGTCGAACACCTAACGGAATCTCTCGATCAGGGGTCAATGATGTAAACCCACTGTTGAAAGTGAGGAACTTGCCATTGAGGCATGCAAGCTCCAAGGTACTGAAAAATTTCTAAGCCTTAATTCTGGATAATGTGATGAAGTCGACAGAACAAGACTCGTCATAGGAGAGCCTTGATGTATCCCCCATCAGTGACACGAAATGAGTAACAGAGTTTGAAAGTGAAACAGAGCATGTGACAATTGGACTTTGGACACAGGGAAGGTCGACACAGAATGAATGGATAACTGCAGATGGCCGATTCAAATAGAGGTTTCAGACGGAAAGCTCTTGAACATATGAATGACACGACCAATGATTTGGCAGCATTGACTCAAATACGACACATGGAAAGACTTTGTTATTAAATTGACTGAGAGACAAATGGATTTCGCAAACTAGCTTCAAATGATGAATAGGGGATGTCATGTTCAAGAGCGACACTTACTGCCAATTAACAAAAAGATGAAACATATCCCTTTCCCAAATTTCCCCCCACCATTTCTGCCAAGTACCTCTTTATTTTTACGCAAGATTGAAGAGGATCACATATGCTTGTTGATATAAGCTCATCCTTCAGACGAGTCCCTTAGAGTATTTTTAACAAACCCTAGGAAGGAGTGGTTCGGTCCTAGCACGGGTCTGTCAATGTTTGTTTAACGAGTTCAGAGATAGTAAACTTGAAGGTTTTTCAAGATTATAGAGTTTGGAAAAACACTTAAAAGAGAAATCTCTCAGTACCTTTTTCGTACAATAGTCCAACGAGACTGAAAAAGGGGTAAACTATCACTCGAAGGATGCGTAACTTCAAATACTTTAACGAGCGTGAAAATAGCAAGATCGCTCGACAATCTTTTCATGTTTAGAGAGTCTGAAAAGAGCCTAAAGTTAACTCCAAGGGGGTTCCTTTTTCATGTAACCACAGCGAGCCCGAAAAAGAGATAAAAAAACGCTTGATCACGTTCTTATGTTTTTCACAAGCGCAAGAACGGATAAAAGGCGCTTGAGGTTTTTTATCAAAACCATAGGAAACAAACAAAAACACACCACACCGCAAAAGTTTTTGTCCATAATCATCCGCACTGGGTACCTGCAAGTCATTTTACTCACTTCCATATTAGTAATTAGGGTTAAATAATGAATAAACATGAAAAACCCCACTTTTATCATGGTAAAAAGTAAATAAAATAAATTCACAATACATTTTACCATATTATTTTACCCTTTTACTATTTGAGTGCAAAAAGCCTCCATTTTACCTTCTACCTTCATCGTCGATTTTCGGGAGCTTCGGGCCATCATTCTTCGAGCCGTCTGCGGTGTTTTGGTAATCTTTCCATGATTTATATTTTCATGGTTCAAATTCATGATTTCATTGGTTAAATTTCAAATTTTGAGTTAATTTTTGAAACCCTATGTGTGTAGAGGGATTCTCGCAGGCTGCCCATATGGGGCCTGCGAGAATGCCTCATTCTCGTAGGCGAGCCTAAGGAAGCATGCGAGAAGTTCGCACTGCGTGCGATATGTCACCTGTGAATAGCGCAAAGTTCAAAAAATTTTGTAATCTTTAGCCAATAAAAAAGGTTTATCCCATGAAAGAGAGTTTTAATCATCTTCATATGTTCCCCATGCAGGTTTATAACCATCATAATGGTGCTTGAATGGAGAGAAAGGGAACATGAGGACAATAATGCAACCACCGAAAATCACCCTCCGACCATTGCTGCCTTAAGAGATTGTGGTCTCTTGAAGTATTTTCGCATACCGGGCATGAGAGCCCAAGTTCGATTGCTAGAACACTTAGTCCGGATGTGGGATCCATATCAACAGGTTTTTAATTTCGGAGCTCACACATTGACTATCGACATTGAGGACATCTATTTCTTGACTGGGCTATCCAGGCGAGGGTCCTATGTCAGTTTGACTGGTAGCCGAAGGGGTGGTTTAAAAATGAGTGAGTATTGTTGGGAGTACTGCGTGCCTGAGGCTGAACGACAAAAAGGGAAAGTGGCCATTTGGGGAGTGACTGATATAACTCTCCGTACCATTCTCTTCACTATCGCTCGGATGGTAGGAAGTGCTACCCCACATATGGCTCTGCAGAGCTATTTTTAGTATGCCATCGAGTGTACTGAGCCCCGGGTCTTCAACTGGGATGACGCAGTTTTACGCAGTCTCAAAAAACAACTGAACAAATGCAGGCGTGGAGATCTAAAATAGTTTGGTTATGGATCATTGCTGGTGTCCTTCTTCTGTGAGAGGGTCCCAGTGTTTAGACTTCAGGCTGAGTGGCACTTTCCAGGTCCTAGGGAT
>JZKD02S1944462.1:400667-416315 GCA_000966675.3 Picea glauca | reverse complement strand
CATCTGTCAATGTATTAAGACATCTAGGAATGTGTTGATATTCAATATAATCAAAATGTCGTTCCAAGAGGCGAATCTGCAAATATACCCTTAATAAAGTAGGACTTCGAATAGAGTAGACATTACTTAACTTTAGTACTACTAGCTGCGAGTCAGGTCGCACAACCAAGTGACGAATCCCGAGAGAGATAGCATCAACCAATAACTCAATAACGACGTTATACTCTGCAATGTTGTTGGTTGCTCAGCTAATACATACACCTCGTAAAGATATAAGCTTGTTTGTTGGGGCATAGATCGCCCAGGCAATAGAAGCTAGGTTTCGAGTACTACGGCTAGCACCGTCGACAAAGCCAATATAAGGTAGCGAATACTCCAACATCTAGCAATCAAACACAATGTCACGTAAGGGTAGAGACCAGATAACATCAAAAACAAAACTAAAGTAACACACACACGCAGTATGATACATAAAATACAAGTACTCATGCAAAAAAGAATTATGCATAGTACTTCTTTAAGTACAACCCATTCCTGGGTTCACTCAAAGGCACACCATCATAATCCACCAGCTCATACGCTCCTTTTTCCAAAATTTTGCTAACACTGTAAGGCCCCTGCCACATTGGTTCGAATTTCCCATCTCCTAAGACATCTTTATCTTGTTCATACAGAAGAACAAGATCACCTTCAGAGAAGACACGAGGTTTGACATGCTTGTCATATTCTACCTTAACACGTTTCTTATGGGATTCTATTACAAGAGTAGCATCATGGTGAGTCTCGTCTAATCGCATTAAATACAATAGACGTTCATCTTCGGCAGAAGTATTAGGTAAGAGCTCTACAGCTAGCTTCAAAGATGGGATTTCACATTCTATAGGCAGAATGGTTTCCATGCCATAAACTAAACGAAAGGGTGTAAATCATGTGGTAGATTTAACAGATGTCCGATATGCCCACAATGCTGAAAATAACATCATGTGCCAGCTAGTTTTATGTATTCCTATCATCCGTCGAATCATAGTTATAAGAACCTTATTGATGGCTTCGACCTAGCCATTGGCCTGTGGATAATAGGGTGTTGAGCTGTCATGGCGAAGGCCCAACTTCTCTGTCAGTTCAGACATCATATTATTTCTAAAATGACTACCGTGATCGGTAACGATAGCCTGAGGGACACGGAAACGAGTGATGACATGGTTGAAAAGAAATAACGCTGTAGTCTTCCCAGTATTATCAAATGTTGGCATCGCCTCGGCCCACTTAGTAAAATAATCAACAACTACGATAATATAACCATGCCCCCCAGCCGAGTGAGGGTGACATGTCATGAAATCAATGCCCCATTTAGCAAAAGGACCTACTGAGACTATAGGATGAAGGGGAGCAGGATGCGACTGAATCTTCTGATTATAGGTCTGGTAGGCATGACACTTCTGAACAACAGTAATGCAGTCCTTGAACAAGGAAGGCAAAAAGTAACCTGCACATAAGATCTTCTGGGCAGTAGCATACCTAGACATATGACCACCACATGCTCCTGAATGGCAGTCATTCAAATCTTTCTCGGCTTCATCAAAAGTAAAAAAACGCCAAAAAATAGAGTCAATGCCTCGATGGTATAGAGTATCACCAAGGATAATATAATGACGTGCTTGATAATGGATGCGACGTCGTTCGACACTGGACAAAGAAGGTCGGAAAGTTTGAGTCTGGAGATATATAATGATATCTCCGTACCAAATATCATCGGTACTAATAAGAAAAAGTGACTCATCAGGTAACGAATCGACTGCTACCTGTTCCGTGGCAATGTGGGGAAAATCACACATTAACTCAGCGAAAACTAGAGATTTTTTCGACGTGGCGTGATCAAATTCCAAATCGAACTCCTAGAGAATAACAATCCACTTGGATTACTTTCCTCCCAACAATTGACGTGTCAATATATGTTGCATGGGGTTACAGTGTGAAATCACGGTAGTCTTCCTGGAGAGAATATAATGATGAAACCATTGAACTACTTGGACAACAGCCAAGGCCAGCTTCTCAACATGTCGGTACTTGATTTTCGTGGATGATAAACTTCTACTCAAGTAATAGATAACATGTTCATCGTGGTTATCATCCTCTTGAACGAGAACCATGCTGATAGTATACTCAGATGCAGCTAGATAAAGAAAGTAATCCCGGCTATAATCAGGAGGGAAAAGAAGAGGAGCCTTCGTGAGGGATAATTTCAAGGCTTCAAAAGCGTTATTAGCAACCTTATCCCAGACAAATTCTGAACCTTTCTTTAGAAGACGTGTAAAACCTCGAGTAATCTCAGCGTAATTCAGGATGAAGCGACGAAGAAAGTTTTCTTTCCCCTGCAAACTTTGTAACTAGCGCAAATAAGAAGGAGGAGGGAGATTAAGAATCGCCTCGACCTTGATAGGATCTACCCGTATCCCATGGCGTGAAACAATGAAACTGAGGAGACGGTCGGATTCTACACAAAAGACACATTTATGAGGATTCAAGTGAATGCGATAGAATCGACAACGAATGAAAATTGCACGGAGATGATTAGGGTGATCGACTCGACGTAAAGAGTGAGCTGGAAAATCGTCCAAATAAGGTTGAACAATATGCTTGATATCGTGAAAGGCGTAAGACATAGCACATTGGAACATAGCACCTGTTTTCTTTAGACCGAAAGGGAGTTTTCTGTAGGTGAAAGTACCCCAAGGAAAAATAAAAGCCGTTTTATTTTGGTCCTCAGGAGCGATATTGATTTGATTATAGCTGGAAAATCCATCCATGAGGGAAAAGATTTCACTACCGACACAGTCATCGACGATCTGGTCAACGAAGGGGGTTGGAAAATTGTCCTTTGGACAAGCTTTGTTGATATCTCGATAATCAACACAAATGCGTATACTACCACCTTTCTTATCAATCAGTATAGGGTTGGAAACTCATTATGTCAATGCCATGGGGTAAATGAAACCGGCTTTAAGAAGTTTTTCAACTTCTAGTTTAATGGTTGCCGCTTTACGTGGATGGACAAGACGGAGGAATTGCCGGACTGGTTTAGCTCCAAGGTATGTCTTAATCTCATGAATGACGATGGCAGGGTCAATACCCAACATCTCTTCGTAACTCCACGCAAAGATATCACGAAATTCTTTAAACAAGAAAGTATAAGTGACAATTTCTTCGGGAGAACATGAAGATCCAATATGAATGTTCTGGACTATCCCAGGTTTAATTAAAATATCTATGGGTACCATGGGAGATATATTACTCAGGTTCCCTTCTGCAAACACATCTCGTGTAGATTGGGGAATAGTGGATATAACAACAACGGTCGATGGAGTCGAAATCCGTTGGTAATTCTCAAGAGTTTGGTGTTCCAGAAAAAGTATGGAATGATGATTCCCATCGTCCCAAGGGGCGTCCTCCATGACGGACATGATCATATCATCAGTGGGAAAGATGAAACGGAAAGGATCAGGAGACAACTTGTCAAAGAAGAAGTAGTAAGGGTTGCCGATTGAATAGCTTGATACGTAGATTCAACCGGACTTAACGACATAACGACGCCGAAATGAACATGATCTCCAGGATCAGGGACTATCCAAGGGTCAACAGACACCGAAAGTTCATGAGGTACAGTAGAGATCATATTAATAGAAGCAATAAATGGGTGTGGAAGATTGGGTGGTGGTGGTATGGGGAAAGTACCCATTAATGAAGAATCTTTTAAAAGACCGACCCCGACATTCTCGTAACCCGGCGAGGTTTTAGCGATGAAAGGCACGCTACCAAAGTGAGTATCAACATTAAAAAAGGCAAGTTGATCGACCGTAACCACTTTTCCCTGGTGAGGAAATCGTACGACACGAAAAAGGGTTGACACAAAAGCACGCATAGAATCGACCCAGCTACGACCAAGTAGAAGATTATAATCTAGGGGGGTATCAAAAACTTCCACTTCCACTTGGATGGTCTTACCTTCCAGAGTAACATGCAGCGATGGTAGAACACCATAAGGCTTAAAACCCAAGCTGTTGAAGGATCTTAAAGTGTTTTGTGATTCGCTTAAAGGAGAGCCAATGGCTTTCCAACAAGTAAAATACATTACACACGTAGAGGCTCCCTCATCAATAACAGTCCGGAAAATGCTCTTGTCGGCGACAACAACTTGGATTTGAAACACAAGCTGTGGGGGTAACCTTGGAATATGATCTTCCAAGTTAAAGACTATCAGATTTGTATCTATTGGATCAACACCACCTATAGCTTTCAACAGAGCCCTTCGTTGTGCAGGACAAGACTGAAGGACTTCAAGGGCAGACATCGCCGAGGGTGCTTGGGCCAGATCTTCGACAATGTTATATTTCTGAGCTGCCCGAGCATGAGGATTGAATGTCGACTTCTTAACGACACCTTTCGTGGGTGGTCGTATAACTGTATCAAGGCTCAGTCATTTGAGATGAAGAGGACCGTTGGTGGGTGGATTCGGTGGAGAGGGTTGTACCAAATCGGGAGGTAAGTCGTGAACCTTCTCCTTAGAAGGAGTATAGTATTTAGCTCTAGTGGTAAGTGCAGCATTGTCTTTCATGGAATCACCGATGCACATCAAAACATAAGATGATGTAGAAGTAGAGGGTTGGTCATGGATGACCAATGAAGCTTGTTGTTGAGACGGGAAGGGTTGAGACAAAAATGCCGGAGTAGAGGGTTTGGGTGTTCCTTGAAGGAACTTGTTAACCTCAGCACATCTCGGACAATCCTTCATGTAGTGATTGTCACCACAGATAAGGCAAGGGTAGCGTGGTTTGCACTTATCTTGGTCATCAACAGGATCTGATTTGGTTTGCTCATTCTGATTATTGTTTTTACTCTCCTTATTCTTGCCTATCCCTTTCTTAGACTTATTCTTACCGGTCGACGTAGATTGAACAACATTCACTTCAGAGGTTTTACCGGTGGGAGGAGCAGGAGACGGAGGACTTTGAAAATTAGAAGAATTGGATTTAGGGTTTGTATTTGAAACGAAATGTGAATGGCTATGAGCGGTACCAATCACACCATCAGCTTCATGCGAGGCAGCTGGAGTAGCGGAAGTGCTGGAACTACCATGACGAGGTAAATCAGGTAGTAAATCATACAAGGTTCCTGTTTGCAAATAAATGAGATCAAGATACCGAGCACGACTAATAGCCTGCTCTTCTGTGACAACACTGCCCATAGCAATGTCTTTACCAATTTTGTTTACAAAAGACTTTGTAAACCATTCTGCCAATAACTGATCAGGAAGCTCAAGTTTAATGAGATGTTGCCTCCATCGCCACTCATGAATTCATGAATATGATCCGATATATGAGTGATCGAGCTTTGTTTGAAGGAGGTTAAAATCTCAGTTCCGGTATCGTAACGGATCAGTAATTGGTAATGTGTTAGAAAGGCCATTGCAAGGGTGTTGAAATCCAAAAAGAAACCTCGTGGTAGTTCAATGTACCACTTCGCAGTAGCACCTGTAAGAGTTCGTTGAAAAAGACGCAGACGAATGGAATCATCCATCAATGAGTTGGACGAAAACCACAAATGGAAAGTCATGACATGATTATTTGGGTCCTCTCCCACCTTCCCATCGAATTTTGGAATGTCCGATGGAAGCTTTGCAGGAATAGCAGGCCATTGGGGAGAGTGACGAATAGGATCATTAAGAATCCTAGACAAATATAGCAGATCCAAAGTAGCAATAAAAGGAAACTGTTGATTCACTTGTGGATACTGGTGACTTTGGGGTGGAAGCCCTGTCGGCAGACCAGTGGGACCGTATGTAGTTTTCCCCCAGAGGGAAGACCCTAGTTGGTTCTGTGGTGGCTGAATAGGATAGTAACCCCAAGGATTTTGACCTTGAGTTTGAGTAGGGACTTGAGGTTGAGTAGTTTGACCTGAACCCCAAATAGGATTAATCACACCTAGATATGGTTGGCCTATAGTAGGGATAGCTTGTTGCCCCCCAGCATTTTGAGGGAAGTTTTGCATAAGTTGATTCCAATAATGGGCCAACGCAGGAGGTATGTTTTGTCCTAAAGGTGAGGTTGGGCCCCCTATCAAAGGGACCGTTCCACCCAGAAGTTGTGTACCAACCGTAGGTTGTGTAGTAACTGTGTTATATCCAGGAAAGGGAAAAGGAAACGTACTACCCTGTCCACCAACAGGATTGTGAAAGTTTGGCGCAACAGTCGAGACAGTGCTACTAGTATTAGGATTGCCAGTAGGAAACTGAGGGATTGTCAGGATGAAACTGGGAATAGGATGCCCAAGAAACTGAGGACCACCTGGAGAACCAGCTGGAGTTTGTGGAGGTGTTGGATGGGAAACATTCAACAAAGGATTCAGAGCATGGTAACCAGGAGGTAAATTCGGGTTAACCTCAGGAGTTCGCTGGGTATTGATAGGGGCAAGAGTAGTTGCAGGAATCTCGGTTTGGACACTCGTAGTATTCACGAGATGGGCCATCTTAGGAGGAAGAACAAAACGATATGAGGTAGTCTCTGGTGTAGTCTCTGGTTCAGGAGACACAAGAGGGTTGATTTCATAGACAGGGGATGACTCAGTACCAAACAAGACTCGTTAGAAATCACCCGAACAAAAAGGATCTTGGCCTACTACACCGTGAGAAGGCCCAACAGTTGATTCAGAGGATGTAATAACAGTTTCTTCAGAAGGATTTAATCGTCCAACAGGTCGTTCACCACGACGAATGTGATAGTCCTCTATAGTATTGGTAATTCGAAATTCAACAAGAGGATCAGTGGGTTCTACTTGTGGAGGTGGTGTAAAAACTTATGGGATGTCACTTATGTCCATGTGTGGTAGAGTAACAAGGGGAATTTCACCCGGACAAGGAGAGTCCTCAGGGGTACCCTCAGGTGTTGTCGTATGCAAAGGTTGTGAAGCTTCCAGATGTTCCGGGGACAAACCTTGCATCCTACGTGAATGTCGTGGGGGAGCAATTGTAAACAAGTAACAAATGCCCCAACGAAAATCCTATGGTCAACTTCGAGAAAAGATCAGCACACACTAGTAAACAAAATCTAGAAGCAATCACCAAGAAAACAATACCTTCCAATATCGAAGTTACTAGTTGGTGATGAAATCCAACGTCGCAACAACGAGACGAGAAGGGGTGGGGGTAAGGTGGAAAAGTTACGTTGACGACCTACTTAACAGACTTACACCCTGGTGCAAGCTCCCACACATAATCGTGGGTATACCCTCCAAGGAGCCCGAGTGAGTTTGATCAATGTCGATTCCAGGTACCATGAAGACTTTCCCCTCCACAGTCACCTTGGGTAAGAACCTAGAGAGATAAGCCACTAAGGTCACCACAAACAATAGTACAACTTGGGGAAACAATCGTCAGTCCGATCCACACACAAAGGCATGGTATCTAGCCTGAAATCAACTCAAAGGCTTCCACTCATAATTGTGGGTATACCTCAGAGTGACCCTCGTAATACGTGCAATCTCTACACCGATGCCAACAAAGCAGGGTTAGTAACTCTGCCAACACCAATGCGACCTAATGATTGACCCTTGTGTTAGAAGGGCTTCCCAGGACAATATGCTGCCAATGGAATTCAATACTCCCTAACTCAAGATGCTATTGTTTGTTTTTGAGCTTTGGAGAGTGTGTCTCTCTTCCTACTCCAAATCACTAGCCTAGCTAACTGTTGGTGTAAAAGAGCCCTAGAAAAGAGTTACTAGATCAATTTTAATATTACGCAATGTTTTTAAAGGCTGTTGTTTACTCGAAGGTAACAGAAGTGAAACTCATGATGTATGAATCTAACCCAAATAATGCAAGGGTAATGATGAAAAATGATTCTTTTCATTCCATGAATCCTAGTTACGGGAGAGAGAGTATCTTCCAAATAAATCTCAATACTACAACGCAAGTGCAATGCACAATTTCCATTCAGATGCCAATGTAAACAATCATATATCAATGAACAATTTCCATATGTCTTTTCAAACAAACTCTAAAAACTTGATTTTCAATGTTTTTGAAAAGGAAAAAACAAACTCTTGAAAGAAAACGTGTCATTCACTTTCCAAGAAGAACTCTGATTAATGAGAAAATAAAATCAAACCATCAATAATCAAACTATGACAACCCAACCAAAACTTTCAACGAAAGTAAAGACAAAAGCAAACCAAGGAGTTCCTCAATGCAAATGAAAAAATGTCCTTTCAAACCCACAAGCAAACAAGAAACACCAAACTCTCAACTCTCAACCAATCACTAGTTCTTAGCCGGCTCAACACACTCAACTCCAGAAATCAGAGAGAATGAAAATGCCAAAAAGGGCCAAGAAATGAAAGTCAAGCTATAAAGGCAAGCAAAAACCTAGAAACCCTAGATCAGTTACAGCAAGCCAACTAAAGCAAAAGATATGTAAGTCAATGATCCAGTAAGCCAAAGAGGTGTAAATCAACAGATATGAGCAATTGACAGAGTCAAAACTTGAATTCAAAAATTTCAAAAAATATGTTCGCAGGCCAGTGTGGAACACAGTGCGAGAAGCTAGTGTTCTCGCAGGCCACTTTGATGCAAAGTGCGAACTGTTCACACTGAAATATATATGAAGAGTGCAAACTTTCCTGGTTCTCGTAGGCTGTCAATGGACACAGTGCGCGAATCCCTGAAAATAACGAAAATTTTGAAAGAGAAAGCAAAATCCAAACTGGCTTATAGACCCAGAAGGTCTCTCAGGGTATCCTGAGGACTCAGAGACTGACAAATCTAGAGAAAAATGCAAACAGAGCAAATATCCATAGAAAATTCAAAAACCATAAAGAAAAAAGAGATAATCTCCCTAGTGGAGTTGCCAATTTTGTTATAGGATAAATCCGTGAGTGCGGACACAAACTGATCTCCCTAGATCCACCTGGATCTAGAACAAAACAAGACAGAATAATACACTTTCCCTAGACCTAGCCTATTGAATGAACTAAGAGATAAGGGTTATGGACATACCTTATGAACGCTTTCCTTAGATCTCTATTGTTCCAAGCTTTTCTCCAATTCTCTCATCCCATCCATATCACAATAGAATGAACCAATCAAAGTAAAGGCAGATTAATATATTCAATAACTAGTCTATACATATGATTAAGGAGTTATGTAATAAAGTGACATCATCTTTATGGGAAAGAGACATATCGTTGTATTGAATTAATTGAAAGTGAAACTTACAACCTAAGCCTTGATGTCGTAGGTCTCCTTTCGATGGCTCCTAGATCTGACACACACACTTGCTCATGTATGAAGAAAATTAACCACTTGAGATGACCTTGCTTCTGTCTCTTGCTGTTGTAGCATCAGTCCTCCATACAGTCTTGCACTAATTCTATAATCAATCTCTAGCTAGCTTGTTGCTTGTTTTCTTAACCCTTTCCATGAGCAGTCTCCTCAATATATAGGAGAAGATAGATTAGTTACTTGGATAAGAAATGATCCCAAGATATCTGGAATGCCAGCACTTGAATAACCATTCGAAGCCAACTCATGTTTCTAGAAGATTCCCTTCTAGAAGATTCGAAATTTTATATTTTCCCTTCCTTTGAAACATGTTTGCACCCTAGCTATTAGTTACAGTGTGAGAGGTTCGTACCCCAGCTTAAAGCAGCCTGTGAGAATCAGGCATTCTCACAGGCAGATACATAGGTACCCTGCGAACATCCTTTAAAAGCATGATTTCTAGAAACAGACAAATGTAACTTCTTTCAGGAAAGTGTTCTTAATAAAGAGCTTGATTTTCTATCATCATAACATCATCATGACATCATCACAATGACCAAAATTGCGGATAACATCCCCTCATGTATCTCAAGACATGCTTACCCACCTTCCAAAAGAGCTTGGTAGGATTAACCATTGTTTGACTCAGTTGGTTAACTGCATAACAAGTGTTTGGTCTCGTGTTCATTATATACATTATCGAACCCACTAACTATCGAGATACAGTAGCATCCACTACCTCTCTATAAGTAGCATCCTCTTTCTTCTAGTTTCTTCGAAGAGGAGTATCCATGGATTTGCAACCCTCCATGTGAAACTTACCCAGTATCTCCCTTGCATACTTGCCTTGAGACACAAAAAGTTCACCATCTCACTGCCATATTTCCAAACAAAGAAAATAATGAATAAGGCCCATATCCTTCATCTTGAACTCCTTTGCAAGGTCCTCCTTGCATGAGTGTATTAGAGTCTCATCACTAGTTAGTATTAAATCACCAACATAAAGAACAATGATTAAAAGATTACCCTTGTATATCCATCTCGAACCTACTACTGATTTGTCAACCAGTCTTGGGACAATTTCCCATGCACTATTTTTGAAAATGGAGTCATACTCCTCCACCATTTCATCAACCCAAGTGGGATCCTACACTACTTACTGAAAGGAATATGGTTCAGTCACAATACATTTTCTCATGAGAGCCATGCATCCTATAAATTGATCAGGAGACTATCTTTGTCTGCGCTGTGAATTAGGGGCTCCTACATTCTGTGCAATATCTAGTCTGAATCTATTAGCTTTTGTGGTGTGCTTTCTTCCATTTTTTATGGATCGATATATATGAGTGGCTTCCTCCACTCCATGAAACTCCTCATGTGGTTGATCCACATATTGATACTCATCTTTGAGAACCAATAGTTCCTCCTCTGCATGCAAGTCTATCTCCCTCTCAAGCAATGATCTCATGGCTTTCCCCTCATCGAATTTTATATCCCATTTCATAATAGTCATATTACTATTAGGAAAATACACATGATAATTATGGGGTGTTTTTTTGTACCCCACAAATATCCCAACTTCAACAATTGACTCCAGCTTCTTCCTGGAATTCTTGGTCACATGCACATAAACAGATGAGCCAAAAATATTAAAGTGAGAAACATTCAGGTTCCTACCAGTGAAAGCTTCTTCAGGTGTAATCATGCCAACTACTCTATGAGGACAATGGTTTTGCACATAAACCGCAGCGTTGCATGATTCCACCCAAAAATGCATTGGTAGGCCCTGATCTCGCAACATCGCTCATGCTGCACCCATGATCGTTCTATTCTTCCTCTTCATGACCCCATTTTGTTGTGGGTTATGAGGCACTATGAGTTCTCTTTGAATTCCTTTTTTCCTGCAGAATTTCTTCAATTCGTTAGAGATGTATTCTCCACCATTATTTCTCCTCAGAGCCTTCACTTGCTTCCTCGAATCTTTCTCCATCAATGCTTTAAACTCATAGAACATTGAGAATGTTTGATCCTTCTTTTGCATGAATAAGATCCAACATTTACGAGAAAAGTCATCAACCAAAATAGCATAACACTTATGTTTTGTTGTTGAAGCAACCGAGAATGGTCCACACACATCTGTGTGAATTCTCTCCAGGATCACTGAAGCACGGTTCTCCTTTTCATGAAAGGTGGACTTTACATACTTCCACATGGTGCAACCCTTGCACTGATCTAACTAAGAAAGTGTTCCCATTGTAAGTCCAGTAGATATTTTCTACATGATTTTCAAGGCTCCATGATGAAGATGGCCCAATCACCTATGCCATAATTTTCCCTCATCCCAACTCACTACTTTTTCTTCCTTGCCCATCATGGAAACACAACCATATACCTCCAACTTGTAGATATTATTAACTCAAATCCCTATCTTCTTGACTTGAACCGTTGTTTTATGTCACAGGTAATATTTTCCATCGTTGAAAACAACGTCATAGCCTCTATCGTCCAACATTGCAACTGAGACCAAGTTTTTCTTCAGACCTGGAACATGCATAACATATTTCAATTGAAATGGTACACCTGAATCTCTCTGAAAGGTAATAGTAAAAATTCTAGTCGCACTGTATCGTCCATCGTCTCCCATATCTATATGCATTTTGAGATATTTCTCCTCCAAGTCACTAAAAAACTCCTTATCTCCCGTCATGTGGAAGGAAGTGCCACTATCCAAATACCACACCGATCCCAATGCACTTGATTCCATGCATGTGATGAAGGAGAATTCAAGTTCAAATTGTGAGGCAAGGGCATCACCATCTGTAGATTCATCATCCTTGTTCTTCTTTTTCTTCTTCTATAGATAGTTAGTAGCGAGATGCCCATGTTCATGACAGTAAAAACACTTCACTTTGGACAAATCCATCTTCTTTCCTTTAGACTTGAATTTTGAATGGAATTTATTCCCCTTCCCTTTCCTTTCCTTGGAAGGAAAATCAAAATCATCTTCATCATCATTCTTTGATGAAGATCCATCTTTGGTGTTCTGCCTGAACTCCTCCTACACTAGATCCGATGATAGTTGTTCCCAATATGGCAATTTTCCCCTTCCATTAACAGAGTCTTGATAATTGTGCCAACTCTTGGGAAGTCCTAGGAGAGACAATATCATTGAATCATCATCAGTGACTGTTATTCCCACACTCCCCAGCTCATCCCAACATTGGACAAACTTTGTGAGATATTTTGGAATGGAGTCCCCCTTCTCCATCTCGATCTTCCTGAGTTTATCTTTGAGAACCAATTTCCTATGGTCGTTGTTGTTTTGGAATATATTTTTCAAAGCCTTCCACATTTCATATGGTGTGGCTTTACCATGGGGGTTTGAGACAATGTGGTCGTGGACTCCCTCCAATAGGATCATCCTGTCTTTTTCCACTTTCTTTTGCAATGCATCAAGATTTGCAGCATCTGTAGCATCTGGCTTAGGAACATCTTTGTCAATTAATTCCTTCAAGCCATTGTCTTCGAGTACTGCCTCCATCATGTCCTTCCAAGCAATGTAGTTCGAGCTTCCCTCAAGTGAATAATCTAACCTCAAGCCATTGAAATCCATTTCGATCTTGAATCAGCTGTAGCACCAAGAAATTATTTCTGCAAATTTGAATTCTATCCAATCACAAACTCAACTTCTGCAATATTTTGTGCTCTAATACCATGTAGAAATTTTAATACAAATTATGTATTTCCTGGATTCTCCCGATCTAACAATTATATTCCACAGTTAAATACAAAATCGCTTCTACTAAAATTATTGCAGAATTTAAAACATGATCGCCAATTGCAATATCAAGAAGAGAGATCAATCACACATAACACAGATGTTTTACCAGGAAATCATAAAGCTAAAAACCCCACTATCATATATTTTGTATATATCATGGATCATGAAAAAATCTCATAAAAAAATCTAATCCAAGATCTCTCAGTACAATATACAATCATCTCACACTGTCATACGAAAATTGACAAATTCATGTGCCAATTTACTGCTTCCAGACAACCTGCCTCCTCTGCGCAATCCCTACTGATGGAAATCCATGCAATGAAAGAGTCCCTCTTGCCTAGGCTACACATTCCTCATGGACACATCCGATGTGTGTGTGGTTGCATGAGTGCACTCACTAATGTCACAATTGATAGTCAAACTTTCCCTTTCACTGGTTATCTCAACTAGGTCTCCACTGGATCTGATATGCATGTAGTTAATAGTGGTAAAAATTCAGTTGCATGTGAGATCACTAATTGTGAATTAATTAATAATTAATTCACTGATCTCTCACTAGTGTAAGTCTAGTTACAACTAGTACAATTGATCTTAACTCACTTAACTGAGTTAAACTACTTCGCAACTCACATAACTACACATCCAACTCTGTTACAACTTTGAATCACTCAATTACAACTAATTCGACTTGCATGTCCTACCAATCAACCTTTGAACTCGAATTTCCTATAGATAACTGATTTTCCACTTCAGTTAACTATTTCCAAGTGCTCATTGAGAATGGATTAATATTTATTGTCCAATTATTATTAAGGAATAATAATAGTTGACATATGTCAGGGTCCTAACCCGTGCATAGGTAGAACAATATATTTGGATGTAATAAAGGTCAATATTAATAAGGCCTTTCAAGAAAATAGAATACATCGACTGTAAGAAGACCTAATAAAGAATTCCACTTCTATAAGGATCTTCCTCTAGATGCTTCTTTTGATAGACATATTTAGTATAAATAGGAGTCGAGGGTATGAGAACCCTAGCTTGGATATTATTGTAATAGAGCTCTACTCGACTGTAGGTTTCCCCCTTGAAGAGGCCCGTGAACATTTCTCTCAGAATCAAAGTGTCATTTATGTTGTTATTTATATATCATTTCAGTGTTATTGTGGTGATTGTTATGGTTATTTTGTTGTTATTCTGCCATTACTAGCATTTTATTTCTATTCTACATACTTTTTATATCTTGTATATTAGAAGTGGTATGAAAACACTTTCCTCAGTAGAAATTGTGGGTTAAATTTTTTTTCAGGGTAGAGATGTATTGCGACATATTTAATCCACAAAGATCTATCGTTACGCGCATAAAACTATAGTTCAGGGATTCATACATGCAAGAAATACAAGTGGCACTTAAGCGCACATCTATTGTCCACCCTCGTAACCCCTATTGGTATCCCTTTGAGTGGTAGAACATCAGACAACACCTGTGTACGAATCAACCTAGATCACCTGAAGCCCTCTTTAGATAAACTAATCAGCCACCTGACTACTATAGTGCCACCGATAACAACACTTGGGAATATACTCTCCAGTACTTGGGTAGTTGGGTAGTACGACTAAGGGTATGGTCTAGCCTCCTTAGTTAGTTCCCTGAGATATTGGGATGAGTACCACTATTGGACCCGCACGTATATCCTTGTCTATAGAACCCTTGAATACCTAACCCTTAGGGACAGAAACATAAACAAATTAAAACAGACAAGATATATTGTCGCACAACTATGGTCGGGTTGCCAAATCACTACAAATTTCTTCCTGGTTAAGAATTTGGGAATTTCATCACTATAGTATTCTTCAGACCAGAGTATAACTCCACAGGTGTAAAAACCAATAATATAAAATTGCACCATCATTTGAGACCTATTCCATTGGATTCATCTCTTCTCCCTTATCACATTCATACATATCATTTTTTAGCAATTATTTTGACCCCACCTGTCCCATTTCAGTTCCCTCATCATCATGGTCCATACCCGTTGCCAAGACCTGGAAGCTCGCTTCAATACCTTGCAATATAATTTCATCAAGACCCAACAATAAATGAAACAACTTAGTGCCAATGTTTCCACCATCAATACAACCATGCAGTCCTCAATGGAGGAAATCAAAAAAGACCTGACTACCCAACTTAAATATGTCGTTTCAATGCTCTACACCAAGATGCATATCCCTACAAATAACCCTTTATCTGATCCACCTTCAGATACTAAAGCTGAACATTCCTCTACCTTTTAGCACCATCACTTTCAATGTGACCTATGCCTTCCATGGGTGGATGTGACCAAATTTGATGGCTCAGATCCCACTGGTTGGGTAACCCAAATGAAACATTATTTCTCTTTATATGGAATTTGTTAAGCCCTAATATTGGCTCATTAACCCTCAATTGGGGCATATTAGATTAGTAATGTTATTTTATTTATGTTGGCTTTAGGCCATTAGTTGTAATTATACCTCCTAGTCTCCTATATATACCAAGGAGACATTTTCATTT
>JZKD02S1944462.1:376947-396947 GCA_000966675.3 Picea glauca | reverse complement strand
TGGTACTATGGCATACAAATTGGAGCTGCCTGCATCTTCACGAGTACACCCAGTTTTCCATGTTTCATGCTTAAATAAGGTTATAGGCGACAAGATCCCAATTCAAACTATATTTACAGAACTTGACGATGAAGGAAAAATCATATTGGAGCCTAAAGCCATCACTAACACAAGAATTCGCCAACTGAGGAATAGATCCATTTTAGAGTATCTCATTAAATGGAGGAAACTATTGGCTGAAGATTCCACTTGGGAAGATGATTCTTTTATACAGAAGCATCCAGAGTTACTCAAGCGTTGCGGAAAACACTTGTGTCAAGGGGAGGGGCATGTTAAGCCCTAATATTGGCTCATTAACCCTTAATTGGGACATATTAAATTAGTAATGTTATTTTATTTATGTTGGCTTTAGGCCGTTAGTTGTAATTATACCTCCTAGTCTCCTATATATACCAAGGAGACATTTTCATTTTGAATCATCTTGTACTTTAACATTTAAGTGGGGTAAAAGAAGGTTGCCCCCTCATAGAGGCTTATTATCTAAAATTATCTCTTTTTCAAGGCATTGAGTACTTTTCCTGAGGTTTTTCTATGCTATATTGATATTTGGTTCTTAACAACATTACGGATTACCTGTCCAAAATCCAATATGGTGTTCTCCATCTAGATCAATAACATTGGCAATGGTGGCAATGAAGAAAAACTTCCCATCAAGGGTATATTGCTTGGACACAATTTGTGGCAGAGCTTTATGAACGCTTTGACACTAACACCAACCATTTGGGTTGTTTGACAAAGTTGAAACAAGCAATAACAATGGAAGACTTTATAGCTGTTTTTGAGTGCCTGCCTTTTCATATAGAGGGCATGTCTGATGCCTTTTTCCAAGAGTGTTTTATCAATGACCTCAAGGATGATATTTAGGCCCATGTCCTCATGGTTTGACCTCAAAGTTGGGTGGAGGCTACTAAAAGAGATAAATAAGAACAACAAGTTGTATCTTCTCAAAATTGGAAACCCTCCTTTATCCCTCACACTAAACCTATAAATCCCACTACTTCCTCCACTCCACTAAAGATCCAAAAATTGATCAGGGCTAAAATGGATGAACGCCAACTCAAAGGCCTTTGTTAGAATTGTGATGACAAATACTTCCCGAGACACAAGTGTAAGGAAAAAATGATTTGTATGGCCATCTTAGAGGATATTTCAGAAGAGGATTTTGAAACTCCCCTTGTGTCTGAGTCACTTGAAACCACTGACATAACCCCTCCCTCAGACCCTCTTGAAGTAGAACCAGTCATTTCCCTCAATGTTCTCACTGGATTCTCTACTCCCCAAACCCTCAAGCTAATCGGTTACATCAAGCATAGGAATTTCATCGTTCTAGTTGGTAGTGGAAGCACCCATAATTTTATTCATCGTCACATTGCCCAAGAAACTCATTGCTACATCCATGCCGTCAATAATTTCCAAATCATGATTGCCAATGGTGGCTCCATGAAATGTGGAGGTCATTGTGAAAATGTGTGTCACCAAATTGGTGACTACCACCTGAAATCCCATATGTTTTCTATCGACATGGGTAGTTGTGACATTGCATTGGGTGCAGACTAGCTAAGGACTTTGGGTCTCATTCTCATGGATTTTAAGGAATTAAGCATACAATTCGACCAGGAGGGCCAACAATATAAGTTCCAAGGAATCACTGTCAGTTCACTCGATATCATTAGTTCCCATCACATGGAAAGTCTTCTAAGAAAAGGTCATTCTACTGTTATTGCCCAACTCCATGCCATACAAGGAACAAAGACAACCTCGGTGCCACAAGACCTCCAATCCATCATTTCTAAATATAAAGTGGTCTTTTCCACCCCCCAGGGACTCCCTCCTTCCCGTGGTGTTCATGATCATTCCATTCCCCTTGTACTAGGAATCCTTCCCCCCAATATTCGTCTGTATCATCACCCCTTTTCCCAAAAAAATGAAATTGAGAAAATGGTCTAGGAACTCCTTAACACAGGCGTTATCTGCCCTAGTACAAGCCCCTATGCTTCTCTTGTGGTCATGGTACTGAAGAAAGAAGGTTCTTGGTGAATGTTTCCTTACTTCCGTGACCTCAATAAACTTACCATTAAAGACAAATTTCCCATTCATGTCATTGATGACCTCTTGGATGAATTGAGCAGCACCCAGTTCCTTACTAAACTTCATCTTTGTTCTGGCTACCACCATATACGTATGAAAGAAGAAAATTTTTCCAAGACTACCTTTAGAACTCATGAGGGCCACTATGAGTTTTTGGTCATGCCCTTTGTCTTGTGTAATTCCCCCTCCACCTTCCAAAGCCTCATGAATCATGTCTTTCATCCTTTTCCCTATCATTTTGTCTTATTTTTCTTTGATGATATCCTCATCTATAGAAAAACCTGAATATATGATCTTTCCCATGTGGATTGAGTTCTCCATCTACTCTCTCAGCACCAACTTTTCCTGGCATAGTCTAAATGTGATTTTGGTGCCTCAGAGGTCGAGTACTTGGGTCATCTGGTTGGCAAGGATGATGTCAGGGTGGAACATAAAAAGATTGAATCCATGCAAGACTGTCCTCACCCAAAGACTCTCAAAAGATTGCATGGATTTATGGGATTAACATTTTATTATCACAATTTTGTTAAGAATTATGGAAATATTGCAGCACCTCTCACTACACTCCTCAAAAAGAACTCTTTCACTTGGACTCGAGCAACTGCTCAAGTTTTTCAAGCCTTGAATATAGCCATGTGCACCACTCTAGTCCTGGCCCTTCCTGATTTCACAAAGGCCTTTGTCTTGGAATGTGATGCTTCAGGGAAAGGAATTAGTGTTGTCCTTATGCAAGAGGGTCGGCCTTTGGCCTTTACCAGCAAGCAACTCTCTGAAATAAATCTGGGAAAATCAATCTATGAAAGGGAAATGTTGGCTATTCTGCATGTCATTGATCTATGGCACCCTTATTTATTGGGGCAACGCTTCCAAATTAAGATAGACCATCAAAGACTCAAGTATTTTCTAGAACAACACATTTCCTCCCCGGAGCAACAAAAGTGGGTGACCAAGATATTTGGATATGATTATGAGATCATTTACAATAAAGTAAAAGACAATGTGGTTGCAGATGCACTTTCCTGAAAATATGAAGATGAAGGATCCCTTTTTTCTCTTTCCTTCATTGTACCAGATTGGCTCCAAGCCGTTCGTCGGGAATGGCTACAAGATCCCAAACGTTCACAGCTGATCCAAGAATTGCAGTCCAATTATCCAACATCCCCAGGGTACTCTTGGCTCCATGATGAGCTTCGATATAAAGGCCATTTGTATTTAAGTAAACAATCAAAACTTAAATCCACGGTACTTTTTGAGCTTCATGCTACACCCACAACTAGGCACTTCGAATTTACCAAAACCTATGACAGGGTCAAATGATCTTTTTTTTGGGATGGCATGAAACAACACATTCGTAATTTTTTCATTCAATGTGATGTGTGTCAACACAACAAGGGTGAAACAATCAAATATCTAGGCAAACTACAATCCCTTTCGATTCCACCTGCTATTTGGAGGGATATCTCTATGAATTTTATTATAGGCTTACCCAAATCGGGAAATAAATCAGTCATCATGGTGGTTGTTGATCACCTTTCCTAGTATGCTCATTTATGTGCTCTTAAAAACCCATTTACAACATCCAACATTGGACCGGGTCTTCAATATTCATGGCATGTCACATTCTATTGTTTCTGATCGTGACCCAACTTTCACTAGAAATTTCTGGCAAGAATTGTTCAAGCTACAAGGCACCCAATTGCATCTCAACACATCTTATCATCCCCAGACTGATGGTCAAACGAAAGTTGTCAAAAAGTGTTTGGAAACATATTTGAGGTGTTTTTCCTCGGAAAATAAAAATCAGTGGGCTCAATGGTTACCCCTAGTTGAATGGTGGTACAAAAATTCATACCATACAGCTACATGCATGACTCCTTTTGAAGTGGTATATGGACACGATCCACCTTTATTTCTCTCATACTTACCTAGTGTCTCAAAGGTTCAGGCTGTTGACCAAAAACTTATAGTTTGAGAGGCTATACTTCGTACCCTCAAAGAGAATTTGGTCATCGTGCAAAATCGAATGAAGAAACAAGCAGATCAAGGTCACTCTGAATGTCAATTTGCAAAAGGGGATCAAGTGTTTCTTCGACTGCAACCTTACAAGAAAAAATTCCTCAAGGCTAAGCATTGTTAGAGGCTAGTGCCCAAATTTTCTGGTCCTTATACCATTCTCAATCGTGTGGGATAGGTGGCCTATCAGTTAGGTTTTCCTAGTCATTCCAAGCTACATCATGTTTTTCATGTTTCATGCTTAAAGAAGGTGATTGGAACTAAGTGCCAAATTCAAACCAACCTTCCCAAGTTAGTAGAAGAAGGATCCATTTGGCTACAAGCACAAGCATTTTTGGACCAGCGTGAGCGTCGCTTGCATCAGAGAACCATAAAGGAAGTGTTAGTCTAGTGGAAAGATACAACTCTAGCAGATGCCACTTGGGAACCAACTACCATTCTGCAGCAATTTCCACATCTCAAGCCTTGAGGACAAGGTTGTTTTTAATGGGTCAGACATGTTAAGGTTCTAACCCACACATAGGTAGAACACTATATTCGGATGTAATAAATCTCAATATTAATAAGGCCTTTCAATAAAATAGAATAAGCCGAATGTAAGAAGACCTAATAGAAGTTTCCTCTTCTAGAAGGATCTTCCTCTAGATGCTTCTTTTGATAGACATACTTAGTATAAATAGGAGTCGAGGGTATGAGAACCCTAGCTTGGATATTATTGTAATAGAGCTCTACTTGACTGGAGGTTTCCCCCTCTAAGAGGCCCGTGAACATTTCTCTCAGAATCAAAGTGTTATTTCTGTTGTTATTCATATATCATTTCAATGTTATTATGGTGATTGTTCTGGTTATATTATTGTTATTCTACCATTACTATCATTTTATTTCTCTTCTGCATACTTTTTATATCTAGTATATTACAACATACATCTATAAATATAATTCACTCACCATCTATAAATATACATCATCTATAAATAGAATTTTCTCATCATCTAAAAATAGACTTCCACCTAAAAATAGCCTGAGGCTCCATCCTAGTGTACGTGCATAATTTTCATTAGGATCTTCTTGTTGAATATCAACACAAATATCATGGAAGCATCAGAAGTTTAGGGTCATGATGGAAATGTGGCATGGCTAAAAAGATAGCTGAGAGAGGCACAAGACACCATTGTACAGTTGTGAGAAGCACAAAGACTAATGAAAGAAAGGCATACAGAGTATTCCATAGAATATGAAGCAACCGGGAAAGAGGATCGCGTAGCTCTCACTGGCACATAGAAAAATGAGCCTAGCTGACTCTCGTCTTTGCATATGCAAACACAAGATGAATATTGGCAGTTTTGAAGGACACATTTCCCCAAAGTGCTCTACCTTTTTGGAAACAACCGCGACAATCAAACAACAACTCGCCACATACATTTTCCAGAAAATGAATGCACAACAAAAATCAAATTCGTTATAAGCAGATGGAAATTTCTTGACAGATACTCATTCTCTTAGACACCTAATCAAAGGGATACACTGACACATATTTTTTCATATCGAGACCTGATCGATGATCAGATCCTAGTGGCAGATTTGTAGATGATCATGGGTAAATAGACATGATTATTGTCTATTTTTTGGCAGCACCATGCGAAGAGTATCCAAGGCATGCTACTCAATTTTCCTAGTTTTAGGGTTAGCAGTTAAAAAGCACGGTAGCCCAAGCGGTGCCCATGTTTATATATTTCATCTTTTCGATGTAAGCCAGGTTGGTTGGAAAATTTGGTAGACGACAACTATTGTATGTAATTTGAGTCTTTTGATCGAAATTTAATCCAAAGGTCCTGTAACTTGACGAAAATATTCTAGTTGTAGAAGTTGGATGTATTGTGCCTCTTTATTTGCATATGTACTTTCTGTCATCTTTATTCATATCTTTTTCTTTCTATTTTAGAATGAATTTTTGAACCTATGGATTCCCTATGCAGAGACCCTTGTTCGCGCCACTTAGACAAAATGTTTTCCTCTAACAATTTAGATCTAAATTCACCCATAGCAGTGCTCCGAGTTACTTCCTGTGTTTTTCTCCCACCTCACATTATGATTTTTCACTGAATATTGTTACTCACCTAGCCTTATCCTCTCAATTTCAGTCACTGAGTCATTTGTCTCCGTCATTTACTCAGATCGACTCCATAGACCAAGCCTTACTTTCTTGCGCCAATATAACTAGAACCCATTATATCAAAGGTGTTAAAAGTAGCCACTACTTTCAAAGCCATATCCTGTGTAGAGTATACACCTCCCGAGAGAGCCCTCTCGAGATCCAAAAGGATAGTTTTCAGGTCTCAAAGTTGGTTGAAAAATTTACCTTCGTCATTTGTCTATCAACCTAACAGATTTATAGAGTACTAACATTCTTTCATCATTGTCGAGGATGAAATTGAATAGATTTTCCGTAGGAGAATGACTAACGCTGCAGTTTGACCCCTAAGGGTAACAAAGGGACAAACATCCATACTGGCTGAAACACTGGCTCTAGTCTAGAAACAGGAGTATCTCCAATTAGCACAGTTCAGGAACCCTAGCTCCAAAGACAATTTATGCCAGAGAAAATCCTGACCCAAACCCCACAAAGCCTGTGTACGACCTCGAGAAGATTTTGTGCAAGACTAGAGAGAAAGTGTCGGACCTGTTATACTACCTGGATAGAAGCCCTTCCGTGTAGAGCATTGAAAACCTTGAGTTTGATTCACTCTTTGATAAAAATTTGTTTAGGTCTAAGTCAAAAACTAGTTTGGACGAGACTGCTTTCGAACTGAAGAAATTCCAAGCCCTAGTATCAAATAATATCCCTCATAATCTAAATCCTCCTAGGTCTATGGCCACCAGATTTTCTCCCCTCATCTTTCCAACCTAATTACATGACTTGCCTTAGAATTATAGCTAGAGAATCAGGTTGTATGACACTGAGGTAAATGTTTCTGCTCAGAGGCAGTTGGACTGGTTTAATGATTTCGTCGACCTGGAAGAGGTGGCCTACATAGATGAAAAAATGATTTTGTTTTCGTAGATCCTTTTGGGATATGTAAGAAAATAGTTCAAATCCCTCCCACCTGCGAGTATTCAAAACTTCACCGCATTCAAGACGTCGTTCCTAATTAAATGGGGGGACAAGAAAAACCCTTTGTAGCTACTAACACAAAACAATAATATGAAGAAATCATCGAAAGAGACAGTGCAGGAATTCTCAACCCATTTTTTGAAGGTGTACAACTCAATCCCTACGGAAGTCAAGTCGCCCCCTGGTGCTGCGTAGTTGAGGTACGTTGATTCCTTCGACAGTGATTTCTCCTTGTTGTCGAGAGAAAGAATATTAATGAGTATGGATACTATAATGAGAAACGTTGTTGAAGTCGAAGTAAACATGATGGCATTGGGAAAAATAAATTTGAGGTTCAATCGAGGCGACCAGATACCCCAGGGATATGCATAACCATCGACATTGTAGTCCTCCGATGACAAGTTTGACATGATGATGAATACCATGGAGAAGTTGATGGAGAGAATGTCCATGGGAAACAAACCTATTGCCCGAGAACATAATGAACCACAACCCAGGAATCAGAACCTCGGAAGGGGTCAAATCCCTCAGATCAGACAGAGGGAACAAAAAGAGAAAATGGATCAAGGTGATCAGTAGATGAGACCTCCTTTCCAGAACAACTATGCGGACGAGGATTTTGACCAGACATTCGACAACCAGATGCATTGTTGCAATGACCAAAACCCATGTGTGTTCTTGAGAAAGAGCGAGCATGATCAGTATATGAGAAGAAATTAAGACTTTGTGATGGAGACTGATGATGAAATGATACTTGAAACAGATGATGCACTATCTTGTGAGACAAAAGAGTTCAGGAAAGGCTATCAAAATGCCATCAAACAATTCCAGAAGAAGTACAACCTCCAGATAAAATATGTGCCTACTGATTCCCAACAAACTAACCCCATAAGGAAGCCTCTGGTGGACACCCCTTCCAAAATCTAATCAAGGTTGGATAGTGTGACTAGGGATGTGGCTGAGAAAGATAAGTTGAAGGAGGACTTCCCCAAGAAATACTCAGAAATAGACAAAGAGGCGAGTGGAAAAGAGGTAGAGAAAAACTGTCCCCCTTTCAATTTTGAACATGAGATGGACAAAATAAAAATATATGTCCTGTTCAATGAACTTATTAGAAAGGGAGAGTATTGGGAACAAATCATTAAAATGATGAAAACAGGGGAGACACCCGATACTCTGAATATTCAATATGATCACCCCGCTGTCCTTTTTGGTTCGCGCATTGAAGAGACTAGTGATATCGAAGACGTCCCTCCATTCTATGTTAGTCTGAAAGTCCATGACACGACCCGGCATAATTCTATGCTGGATTCTAGTGCGTCACATAACCTCATGCCAAAGGCGATCATGGATGAACTGGGTTTGGATGTCACCATGCCATACAAAGACCTTTTCTCCTTTGATTCGAGGAAAGTCAAGTGTTTGGGCCTTATCAAAGACTTAGTTTTGTGATTGGCTCAAATCCCCACTAAGAACATGTTCATGGACGTAGTCATCGTAGACATACCCACAAATTTTGACATGCTGCTATCAAGGTCGTGGGCTACGAAGTTGAAGGGAACTTTGCAGATGGATATATTATATGCTACCATCCTTGTTTTTGGCCATGATAGAAGGATGTACAAAGAAGTTCTACTAAAATACATGGTAAGTAGCAAGACACAGACACACAATCATCCTATATACATCATTGACATTGAGGTGGGTTCTTCTATATTCTATAATGACCTGAGTTTCGAAGAGGAAGAACCAACAACCATCATAATAGCCGACGAGAAAACTATGCGAGAAACAATAGAGTGCATTGACCTAAATTACCATGTGGTAAATGAGGTGTGGAACATGAGTTTTGATGGCACAATCAACAGAGAAGGAGCTGGGGCCAGTGTATGGGTAAGCCCCCCTGAAGAAAAAAAAAGGTGTGCTCATACAAGCTCGTGTTTGAATGCACTAACAACATGGTCGAGTATGAAGCACTAATCTTAGGCTTGCAAGTTTTAAAAAAATTGGGCACGTAGAAGATAGCAATGCATAGAGATTCTGAGATGATCATAAATTAGGTAAAGGGTGTGTATCATACTAAACACCCCCGGTTGAGAGCGTGAAAAAATATGGCATTGGACCTCCTCGAAGGTTTTTTGAGTATGACCTAGCTTCTATACCTAGAGAGAAAAATCATATTGTTGATGCGTTGGCCACATCGGCCTAGGTTTTCAATATCCCCATCTTCCCAAACAAAAGATATGAAATCGAGGTCAAGCATAGGTTGGTGATGCCTGATAATATCAAACACTGGAAAGTGTTTGATGACGAAAAATAGGTGGAAAGGTTCCTCCTTACGAGCGACGAGTTTGCTAATACCAACATTGATGAGGAATGCTACAGTGATGAATATGAGAGCGTGAATGCACGCAGTAACGATTACCTTTTCCAAAACCATATAGCGGGAAGGGACATAATACAACTAAAAAATAATATTATTCCAAAGGGGTTGGTGCCACTTGAAAATTTGTTTGATGAAAATGATGTGGCTAAGAACCCCAAGATCACTGCAAGAAAAGAATACATGGAAGACTACAACATCAAGACTGAGGAGAATATGAAGATGGTAAAATTATCAAATACACTCAGTCTAGAGGTCAAGCAAAACTACGTAAATCTCATGAAATATTTCCTGGATATCTTCGCATGGAGCTATGATGATGTAAAGGTATATGACATGAAAGTAATCCAACATGTTATCCCTCTCAAGGAAGATCAAAAACCTTTCAAACATAAGCTAAGATAGATAAACCCCTTGTTGTTGTTGCTGATCGAGAAGGAGGTAAAAAATATTTTCGACGCTAAAACTATTATTTCTTTGAGATTCTTGAAATGGGTAGCTAATATGGTACCTTTAAGAAAGAAAAGAGGCGAGATAAGACTATGTGTAGACTTTCGGAATTTAATCAAAGTGTCTCTCAAGGAGCACTACTCCCTTCCTAAAATGGACTACATCCTGCAAAAAGTGGTGGGGTCCCAAAATATGTCTATGTTGGACGGGTTCTCAGGATATAATCAAATATGGTCCACCCGGAAGACAGAGAGAAAATGACTTTCACAACTCCATCGGGAACATTCATGTATGCCAAGATGTCGTTCGGCCTGATGAACAATGGAGCCACTTTTTAGAGGGCAATGGACATCGAGTTTTTTTGATGAAAAGGACAAGTTTATCATGATTTATCTCGAAAACATCATAGTGTACTTTCCCTCTGACAAGCAACATCTCAAACACATGAAGAAGGTTTTCTATAAGTGTAGGAAGTTCGACATATCACTAAATCCAAAGAAATCTCATTTCACAGTGGAAGAAGGAAAGTTGTTAGGGCACATCATTTCCAAGGAAGGCATTAAGATAGAACCCAACAGGGTTGAAGGAATCCTGAATATCAACACCCCTTGAAGTAAAAAGGAAGTGCAATATTTCCTGGGAAAAGTGAACCTCTTGAGGAGATTCATCCGAAACCTGGAGGAAATCATAAAACACATAACTTGCATGCTCATGAAGGGAAATGAGATTAAGTGGAACCCAGAGGCCAAAAATTCTTTTGAATATATCAAAGTCATGTTGACTAAAGCTCATGTTCTATCCATCCCATATTTTATGAAATATTTCCTCCTATTTTCATTCTCCTCAGAACACACTATTGCCAGCGTGCTGCTAGAGAAAGATGAGCAGGATTTCAAAAAACCTATAGCCTATTTTAGTTGTACGCTACGTGATGCTCCAATGAAGTATGAAATTATGGACAAAAAGGCATATGCCTTAGTGAAAGCCTTGAAAAAGTTCAAGACATACATATTGCACTCCCATGTCATCGCTTGTGTGCCCAACAGTTCAGTAAGGATATCCTTACTCAACCTGACCTGTAAGGAAGGAGAGGCAAGTGTATAGCAGTTATGTTGGAATATGATCTTGAGATCAAGCCTAAAAATATGATCAAGGGTTAGGGTCTTGAAAATTTAATGGCACAGTTGAACTGTGACACTGTAGGAATGAATTTTATCATTGATATGTCAGAATGCCCTCAAGAAGAAAAAGTTGCATAGGTGCCTCAACATTTCATTGATTCTCTATTGTATGCTGACATCATCTATGTGTTGGAGAATCTCCAGGTTCCTTCAGGTCTGAGTAAGAAAAAATATAGTTTTCTCAATATTAAAGAGGATAAGTTCTGCATCCTGGACAATTCACTTTACTGGAAAGACCTTGGGGGAATATTTTTTAGTTGTTTGTTGGATGACGCGAAGCGGGATATACAAGAATTACGCAAAGGAGACTGTGGAGGACACCACTATTGGAAGACCACCGCACACAAAATCCTGAGAGAAGGTTATTACTGGCCTACAATATTCGATGACATGTATAAAGAGGTCTCCATCTGCCATGAATGCCATATTTTCGGTGGAAGAAGAAAGCTGCAGCCCGAACCACTAAAGTCGATCTCAGTGGAAGCACCTTTCATGTAGTGGGGTCTAGATTTCATAATGGAGATAAATATTCCATTCTCCACACAAAACAAATGGATAATCATGGCCACCATCTATTTCATGAAATTGATAGAGGCGATCCCCACAAAGCAAGCTACCGACACAGTCATCATCCAATTCCTAGAGACAAACATTTTGTTGAGGTTTGGGTGTCCCGTTAATATCATAACAGACAATGTAGCCACATTCAAGTCTAAGAGGATGGATAAATTTTGTTAGGATTGTAAAATAACCCTGGGGCATTCCATGACATACTATCCATAAGGAAACAGATTAACAGAATCCTCAAATAAGAGCCTGACCAGGATCATCAAAAGACTCCTTCAAGACAACAAGAGAGCCTAGCATAAAAATCCTATCTACATGTTGTGGGATGTTCGATTTACTACCAAGAAGTCTATATCAACATCACCTTTCGATATCATTTACAGCACAAATACAATATTCCCTACGTTGTTGGGACCTCCTGTCAGGAAGTTGTTGCAAGAACATGAGGCCGAGCCGAATGATGCACAAAGGAGAATAAACCAGTTAATTCACACACAACAAGTGAGGGAGCAAGTGTATCATCGGTCATAGCTCCATCAGGAGAAGATAAATAAGTCTTTAGATAATCGTTCTAAGCTAGAGGATTTTCGGGTGATCTAGTCTTGATATGGGATGCGAGAAATGAAGACAAAGGAAAGAATAGAAAGTTCAACCATTTTTGGACAGGTCCGTTCAGAATCAATGATCATTGTGGGAGAAATGATTATTTTCTAGAAGGATTAGATGGAGAATGCTTTGGTTGGGGGCCTGTAAACGAAAGATTCCTCAAACATTACCTGATGAAATAAATTTTGTTTAAAGTCATTCATCATTGTAAATAGTCATTTTATCTTTGCGTCAAGTCAGTAGGTCAGTAGAAGATTGAAGCCCGAAGTGAAGGCCCTAAGTTTATGCTAAAGTTTTAGAAGCTTCTTCGAAAGGTTTAGTTTGTTCTATGTCCATCACTTACTTCTCTTAGTGTCTGAAGGTCGAATAAAGCCCAATGGTTAGGCACCTGGTCTACTATTCTTTGCTACCTCGCAAGGAGGATATCATCCCTGTTGGAGCCAACTATTAGCACTACCATTTTTCTTTCCAGTTAGAGTCAGTTCTAAGTCACGTTGTGACCCATACATACAAACATGTGATGTCAGGTACATAGAAATGTGAGGTTGAGGTCAGTAATTGGCCAGTTGGCCCTTGGAAATAGAAAGGGATGTCAGAGTTGAAACTTGTATAAGTGGTATGGGTATGTCTTTTCCAAAGAGTCGATTCCTGTTGAGAAACCAATCTCTATGTGCCTAGGTCGAGTCAAGTATTTAATGGAAGTCACATTGGAAATTACAACATGTTATTATCAGTTCATCATGAAGGCCAAAGGAATGAAAAATCGCGGTGTTCGTATCATGCATGCCCAACAAACCTTATCGCATGTATCCTACACGTGGGTATTTTCCATGGAAAACCTATAATTCGACTCAAAACATCTCATCACCATGAATTCATTGTCCTCCAACATGATTCCTTTCTCTGCCTGACTCATTATAAATCTCATATGCTCGACACTCTTTTCAGTCGTAGAATCATGCCCACACTTTGTTTACAATTTTCCTTCCCAGTCTAGTTGTTTCAGATTCCACCCCCCTTTTGTGCACCTACTAGATATACTGCATGTGGGATATACACTGGTCACACCATGGATACCTCCCAAAGCGTAAGAAAAGGTGTGAGGAGAAACAAAATTGCAAGATCCAATCCCCAAAATGACTGGGAGTCATTCTCACCCGCAAAAGGCATTCCCAGGGATGTGAAAGGAGTTATTCCTTTACCCGTAGAGAAGACCAGATCAAACTATGAAAAACCTCAAGAAGAGGGTTTTTCATAGGAAAGAAAGAGGATATAATCCCCATATCCTTGACAACAAATGCATTAGAGGAGGGGCAGGCCCATGAAGAAAAAGGAATCTGTGGAACTCAATTTCTAGAAAAGTTGCTTGTCAGATCGAAGGCTGAAGAAATACTCATGTGTGCCATCCGGCTAGAGCCTGCTGGAGGATCGAGCCGCAAAGACAGGAGAAGAGAAAGGAAAGTAGATATCACATGAGCGAATTATCAATATCCATATCAACAATTGAACTAGGAAAATCTGCCATCACTAAACTCTATCAGGAAAACATGGAGTTGAGGCGACAACTAGCGACAACGATCATGGAAGCTTCAACAACGCAGGGTTGCGAGGGAGATGTGGCATGTCTAAAAAGACAACTCAGAGAGGAGCAAGAAACCATTGTACAACTATGATAAGTACAGATATTGATGAAAGAAAGGCATACAGAGTATTCCATAGAATATGAAGCGGTCGGGAAAGAGGCTCACATGGCTCTCATCGTTGCATAGAAAAATGAGCCTAGCTAATGCTCGTCTCTGCATATGAAAATAGAAGAAAAATATTGCCAGTTTTGAAGGACACATTTCCCCAAATCTCTCTACCTTTTTGGTAATGACCGCGACAATCAAAAAACCACTTGCCACATACATTTTATGGAAAATGAACATGCAACAGAAATCAAAGCCGTTATAAATAAATAGCAAGTATTGACAGACACCTGTTCGCTCGGACACCTGATCAAAGGGATACACTGACACATCATTTTTCATATTGAGAGTTGACCGATGATCATATCCTCACAACAGATTTGTGGATGGTCATGGGTAAACAAACGTGATTATTGTCTATTTCTAGGCAGTGCCATGCGAAGAGTCTCCAGTGCATGCTACTTAGTTTTCCTCATTTTAGGCTCAGTAATTAGAAAGAAGGGTATCCCAACTGGTGCCCTCGTTTATATATTTCATATTTTTTATGTAAGCCATGTTGGTTGGAAAATTTGGTAGACAACAACTATTGTAGGTAATTTGAGTTTTTTGACCTAAATTTAATGCAAAGGTATTGTAACTTGGTGAAAAGATTCTAGTTGTAGCCATTGGCTGTATTTTTCCTCTTTGTTTGTGCATTTTCTTCCTTTCATCTTTATTCATATCTTTTTCTGTCTATTTCAGAATGAATTTTCAAACCTGTGGATTTGTTGCACAACGCCCCTTGTTAGTGCCACTTAGACAAAATGTTTTCCTCTAACAAGTTAACTCTGAATTCACCCGTAGCGGTGCTCCGAGTTACTTACTGTGTTTTTCTCCTCCCTCACATTATGATTTTACACTGAAGACTATTTCTCAACTAGCCTTTTCCTCTCAAGTTCAGTCATTGAGTCATTTGTCTTCGTCATTTCCTCAAATCGTCTCCATAGCCCAAGTCTTACTTTCTTGTGCCAATATAACCAGAACCCATTATATCAAAGGTGTTAAATCTAGCCACTACTTTCAAATCCATATCCTACACGAAGACCACACCTCCCAAGAGAGCCCTCTCCATATCCGAAAGGCTAGTTTTCAGGTCTCAAAGTTGGTTGAAAAAGTTACCTCCCTCGTTTGTCTATCAACTGAACATATTTATAGAGTAGTAATAAGATGACTATGATAGAGGTTAGTTTGATTAAGAAGTATGATAGAATCTTCTCCAATGTCATTACCCTCATTCATCTCCTTAAGTTCGTTGTTCTGGAAAGGGGGAACAACTCTCTGATCTTCAACATTTCTCCTCTTTCTCCACATGATTTTAGGGGCATTATTAGGCCTTCTAAACTGATTGGTGCTTTTTTTTGTAGTATCGTGATATGGTCTATTTGGCTTCTTAGCTTTCCATTTCAACTTAGTTATTTCTGAAGTGAGGTCTTTCAAGGTTAGAGTCACTTAATCTAGATTTGGGTTAGATTTTGTTGGGTTGGAAGAATAAGGAATCTCTTCCCTCTACTTATTTTTGTCCCTATATGATTTGTTCTTCAATTTTTTTTATGCTAGGATGTTAGACTCAACCTCAATGGTTTCCTCTTGCATAGAAAACAAATTGGTGGACCTCCTCTCCCTCAGGAAAAGAGAAAATTTCACGTCAAATGCATTTGTAAATTTGATCTTGGCTGAATCTTTAGTTTTCTTGATATCCTCAGGGATCTTGTTACACATCTTATTGAACCTCTTATTGAATTTTGATACATGATCAGCATTCTTATTTATTAAATCCTGAAACTCAATCATGTAGTACACGTAATATCTCATGTATCCCCAATTTTTTTATAAAGGACTCATACAATGCATCAATACCTATGATTTAAGTTGGGGTTAGACCATGAAACCACTTTCTCACCTCTCCATATAGGCTCTACAAAAACAAACTCATCCATACATATGCATGTTCGATGTTAAAATTGACTGAAAATCTGTAAAATGATACTAGATGTTCTTCAACAGTCACATCTCCTTCACCATTGTATCTAGGTAGATATTTTATGTAGTCACCATCTGGAAATGCATTTAAGTTTTGAGGCAGCACTAAAGGTGCATACCTGGCTGTAATGATGGTTCCATAATGTTGACAGCCATGTTTGGGACAACTGGGCTTTGAGTTTGAGGAGGAGATGTGGGTGTGGTTGCTTGATAATATGATGAGACAAAAGTTGATACAAGACATTTCTTAGGGCTAATTACAAGGGGGTTTTCAAAAATAACAATCTCAGACTGCTTCTTGTTGAGGACATGGGAAAATTTTCCATATGTAGACTTGCCTTTGGATGGAAAGGGGGGTCTCTGAGCAATGGTAGTATTCCTTAATTGTCTCTCTGAATCCAATACTGTCATGTCACCATTAATATCAAGTTGAATTTTGAGGCTTTAGTATCCTCGGGATTGGATTCCCTAAATCCATTCTTGGGAGACAAAATTCCTCAATAGATTTTCATTCAGCGGACTCGCCAGGTGAAAGATGACAATCAATTTTGTGCCTGATCTTTGTTCACCATAAAATATTGTATCTTATAATTTTTGTTCTCTTAGGTAAATATACTTCATTACTCCATTCCTCGGAAATGACACCATAATATGTTGGTCCTAAGGTATGCACCTGATTGGTAAAGGGTGGAGTTAGGCCACCTCAAGTGTTGGAATGATTGGTTTTTATGAATTAAGTTTGTTTGTTTTGAATGGTCAGTTGATAGATGGGTTTTCAAGGGTAGATACCTATTTGGATTGTTCAACAATATCACTATAAGGTTTCCCTTAGCTAGTGGCATGCATTTTGGTAATAAGATAAAGACATGCAGATAAAACAAAGGAAACACAAACAATAATACAATTTTTCACTTGATGTATGATATTTTAGACTTGAAATAATATTTTGGATTCAAAACATGTACCTGGATACAAATCATCCAAACAGATTGTATTAAAATGAACTATTCACTGGAACAATAATCGAGATCAGGTTGCATGACAATAAGTAGTTCATTAAGACAATAGTTGAAAAGAAAAGAAACAACACTTTGCATCCATTTCAATTTGTGTCCAGACAAGATAAGAAGGAACGCAAGATTTGAGAAAACACAGTCTATAACCAAAAATTATATTCACCAGGTGGGAAATTTAACAGCTTTATGCTTCAAGGCCCAAGCCAAAATACTGATGCCTAATCTTCCAAAAACTAAACCTTTTTACATTCAAAATCCATCCATATATATCTATCCAAAGAGGTTTTGATTACCTATATAGGATTTTAACTCTAAATTTCAAGTCTACATCACAATCAAATCATGTAGATTCAACTTTATTGTTACTTCCTACTTACAGTCTGTAAACATTTGTTTAAACTAGGTGGAGCTGAGTTGAAGTGTCAGTTCATAACTTCCCATTAATTTGACCTTAAAAACATTGTTCTTATAAAAAAATAGAAAATTATTCCAAGTGGTAGCAGTGCTTCTAACTAAACAAGGATTTTTTTTTATTAGTGCAACTTGAACTTATTGTTGATAACTGAAGTAAACATGATGCATAGAAAAAGTCTTCATAAGTTTTTGTTGCCAAACAACTTTGCATGGATGTCCACGTAGACCAAAAACTAGAGACCAACCTCAAAAATAGATGGTTCAAGATGGCACAGTTCTCAAATTACTTTCTCCTTTGACAACGGTAGACACTTAGATTATTTCCTTCAAGAACATGCATGCTTTCTGATGCTTATTTTGCATCTTATGATACTTTTTCTCTAGCTTATTGTGTTGCAGCTCAAGATCATGTTTTTTTTGTTGTAGACTCTAAATTTGTTGCCTCATGTCATCATTTTTCTCCTTGAAATATTGCACTTGGTGGTTTTCATCCATCTCCCTGCCAGATTCAACTTTTGGCTTGATTAATCTCTTTACTTTTCTTCCATTCTTGAGCCCTTGCTCTTCCTTTACGATAGGTTTATTGATTTCAATGGACAACTTGGATTTCCTTGGCCTCATTTAATCTCTGGATGCTTTCTCAGGTTTTTTATCAATTTTGTCTCTCATAGGTTCCTACATTATTAACCTTATTTCCTTTGATATCTGGTTTGACATCTTATGGAACTTGCTCATGGACTAGCTCTGCATCTAGACTTATGTCATCAAAGTCTTTATCAGGGCCTGGACCAAAGTCCATCACATTTTGTTCTGATTCCAGATCTGTAGTGTACTATGTTTTTACAATAACATATTTTACACCTGAGGTGTCCCCTTCACTCCATTTCTACCTTGCGTTATCCCCTATCATCCATTTCAATGTATGTATATCCATCTCCTCCATATTGGAAAATTCAGAGAGTTCTTCTTTAGTATCCTCATCCTCAATTACCAGATGTTTATTTTTGTCCCTCCTGTTGGAATTGCATGGTTAATTCCTTAAAATCCATGAGGATGGGACCAAGAGTGTGTAACCATTCCATGTAGATAAAAATATAACAACCACCCATGTCGATAGAAAATATATGAGATTTCATGTGGTACTGACTAATTTGGAGATGCACATTTTCGCAATGCCCCACACATTTCATGGACCTGCCATTGGAAATCATGATTTGAAAGTTGTTGACTGCTCAGATATAAAATTTATTTTCTTCGAAAATGCAGTGATGAATAAAATTATGGGTTTTGCCATTATCAATGGGGATTATGAACTTTTGATTCTTAATGTAACCAATTAGCTTGAGCATTTGGGCATTAGAGAATCTAGTGAGAGAATTCAAGGAAATGACTGGTTCAACTCTTGGAGGGTCGGAAGGTGGATTCATGTCAGTGGGTTTAGGGGACTCAACCACAAAGGGAGCCTCAAAATATTAAGAAACATCCTTAGAGATGTCCATAAAAATATTGTTTTCCTTACACTTGTGCCTAGAAAAATATTTTTCATCACAATTATAACAAAGGCCCTTGAGTTGGTGTTCAACAATTTCTTCCCGAGTCAATTTCTGGATATTTAGTGGAGTGGAAGGAGGATTGGGAGTGATTGGTTTAGAGAGAGGAATAACGGAGGGTTTTTTGGTTTCATAAGAGATTACGTGTTGTGCTTCCTTAGCTCTTTTAGTAGCTTCCACCCAACTCTGAGGGAGATCCATGAGGACATGAGTAGTAATTGCATCCTTGAGGCCACTGATAAAGCATTATTGGAAAAGAGCATCAGACATGCCCTCTATGAAGAAAGCTAATTACTCAAAATATACCATAAATTCTTCTACTGTGCCAGATTGCTTCAAATTTTTCAAATGATCTAAATGGTGGGTGCCAATGTCAAAGCATTCATAAAGTTTTGCAAAAAATTGTGTCCAAGCCACATACCCTTGGCGGGAATTTTTTTCACCATTGCCACCATTGAAAGTGTTCTATATCTAGATGGAGAACACCATACTTGAGTTTGGCCAACTCATCGATAATTCCATACAAAGATAAATAATGTTCCATTTGAGTGACCTAGCTTGTGGGATCCGAGCCATCAAATTTTTTCACTTCCATGCGAGGGGGATGTTCGTCTTACTGAAAGTGGTGGGGAGGAAAAGAGGTGGATTGGGAGGATTCAAGACCTTCAAGGCTATGTTAAGAACCAAATATCAATATAGCATAGAAAAACCTAAAAAAAAGTACTCAACGCCTTGAACAAGAGATAATTTTAGATAATAAGACTCTTCGAGGGGGAAACCTCCTTTTACCCCACTTAAATGTTCAAGTACAAGATGATTCAAAATGAAAATGTCTCCTTGGTATATATAGGAG
>JZKD02S1944462.1:301796-319950 GCA_000966675.3 Picea glauca | reverse complement strand
TGTATTCCTTTCCATCAAGATTTTCATCATTTCTCTCATTTCCATGACAACCTTTATGAGATCTTCATCTTCTGCAGGAATATGTTCATGACTCTCTTCATGAGCCATACTTGGTTAATGCTTCCTTGAAACTTGTGGTGATGATATAAGCTTCCTCCTTTAAGGATGAGAACTTGGCTCTACAAGTTGACCTTCTCCTCTTGTGAGTTTCAACCTTGTGAGCATCAGAAAACAAAACACTTGCAAATAATGAAGTCTTCAAAAACCTATGCTCTGATACCAAATTGATCTAAAAATGAAGAAGACTTGTATTCTTGAAATTATTTGCAAGATTTAATTCATGTGTTAAAATGCAAATGGATCAAATTTGCAACACAACTTTTATAGAAATTACTCATTCAAGATGCATATAAACAACAACAATAAATAGTGAACATAAAACACATAACACAACAAATGATAAAGGAGTTCACCCCTCTCTTGGGCTACATCTCTTGGTCCAACATCCAATGGATCTTTTGTATTATTTTCTCAAAGTGCTCAAAAATGTGCTTTGCAATGCTCAAAATTCCAAATAGATGGCTCCAATGGCTCCAGAACATCCAAAAACCTCTGGCTAGGCTTTTTTGACACCTCGTTTGGCCAAAAATTGAAGAAGATAGGCTTCCTGGAAGTTCCCCTTCAAACATGTTGTCTTTGGATCGAAAAATTGCACCCTTGTTGGCTCAACCTAGCCCCCACATGCATTTAAGCATTAAAACTCAGCACTGGGTGCAACCGCACAAATGGTGTGAATTGTAGGACGGTTATGGGTGCACCTAGCCCCTAATCACCAAGGCCAAGGTCATGTGGCCCATGTGACCACGCGCAAATGCAAAACAAGGCTAAAAATTTAAGAGCAAGTGTGGTTGTGACAAGTGGTGGGTCGTTGGTTTTATAACCATTTGAACCACAATACAAAACCAAATTGCACATGCCAACCGATGTGATAGAGGGTCATATGGATATGGTATATATGACCAGGGGCTGGGGCTAAGCCCCAACCCGAACCCCCATGCCAACACACAACAACTCAAACTTAAAATTATATTAAACCATATATATAATAAGGAATATAGTGGGGTGCATTGGCAACATAGACTTTTCAAAGGCTATACATGTGGGTGGAGGTCACGGGGTTGAATCCGGTGGACTCCAAATAAATTTTATACAAGAAACCAATAACAGGGTGCCACGTAGCAACCCGTGACTGGGCCACATGGAACTGTACAACCAACCAAATATTACCATGTGTCACAATATCATTCATCCACATCTGCCAATTATCTGCCACTCATCCCTGCCATGTGTCGTACGGACTTCCACGTCAGCATCCGTATGGACTGTACGGACTATACAGTTAGCATCCTTTTTTTTTGCCTATTTGTCATTTTGAACATAACATGATATATCTCGCTCCCGATGTCCATTTGAACCCAAACAAGTTGCGTTGGGTTCGTAACGATGAGGCCTACGCTCTCGTTTGATTTGAAGTGATTTTGAGCACTTTGAATTTTGAGAAAAATTTAATCCCCTAGATCACTTTGCTCTGCGATTCTATTGATCGAATCATTATAAGAAAATTTTGCCTATGGCAAAATGTGATCCCACTGACTGTAGTGTTCAGTCACTAGGCTCCTCAATGAATCTCCCAAGCTCTTGTTCACAACGTTTGTTTGTCCATCCATCTAAGGATGATAAGCTGATCTAAATGACAAATTTGTCCCTAGCTTCTTCCATAAAGTCCTCCAGAAATGTCCCACAAACTTGGTGTCTCGATCTTAAACTATACTTCTTGGTAAGCCATGAAGTCTGATGAATTCTTTGAAAAACAAGTTCGCAATATGTGTTGCATTGTTGGTTTTCTGACATGGTATAAAATGTGCCATTTTTGAAAATCTGTCTACCACCACAAATATTGAATCAAATCCTCTTTGCGTTCTTGGCAGCCCCAATATAAAATCCATGCTCACTGCATCCCACGGCCTCTCAGGTATGGGTAATGGCTGGTATAACCCTATGTTCTTCCTTTTTCCCTTTGTGTGCTAACAAATTCTACACCTGTCCATAAATATCTTAACATCTGTCCTCATCCCTAGCCAAAAATATGAGCCATTCAGTTTTGAGAATGTCTTATCATGACTAAAATGTCCAGCCAATCCTCCACTATGTTTTTCTTTCAATAGATTCTCCCTCATGGAGCATTTTGGAATACATAACTGATTTCCCCTGAATAATAATCCATCTTGGATCATATATTCATTCCATTGGCTTCTGTCTCTGAGAATTGGATTCTCAGATGCCTCATATGCCTCTTTAAAATCTAGATCATCTCTATACATTTCTTTGAGATTATCAAAACCCAAAGTTTTGACTCTAAATTCCTGCATCAGCAAACATTTCCTGCTCAAAGCATCAACAACTTTGTTAGCAGTTCCAGAAATATGTTTAATTACAAAAGTAAAATTCTGCATGTATTCAACCCATTTAGCATGCTTTTGGTTCATCTTTTCCTATTGAGTCATGAATTGCAAAGCGTGATTATCATTGTACAAAACAAACTCCTTAGGTACCAAATAATGTCTCCATTTTTTCAGTGCTTGTATGACAACATAAAATTCCTTGTAATATGTGGAGTACTTAACCTTCGCTTCATTCAGTTTCTCATTGAAGTATGTGATCGGTCTGTCATCTTGGCTTAAGACTGCTCGAATTGCAAATCCACTAGTGTCACATTTGACCTGAAATGTCTTACTGAAATCTGGCAACACCAGAATTGGCTGTTCAGTAATCTTTTTCTTCAGCAAGATGAAACTTTTTTCTGCTTCCTTTGTCAAGTGAAAATCTTTATGGCTTTGCTTCATCGTATCCATCATTGGTGCGCTAATTCCACTAAAATTTTGGATGAATTTTCTATAGAAACTAGCTAATCCATGGAAGCTTCAAACCTCAAATATAATTTTCGGCGATGGCCAATTCTTAATCGCCTCCACCTTATCCAGATCCATTTTCAACTCATCAACAGAGACAACAAAAACCAAATAAATGAGTTATGTCCTCATAAATATTGATTTCTTCATATTTATCAGCAATTTCTCTTGCTGCAATCTCCTCATCACTATAGCTAATTGCTTCAAGTGTTCTGTTTCTATTTTGCTGAAAATCAATATATCATCAAGATATACAATGACGAATTTCCTAATAAATTCTTTGAGGACTTCATTTATCAATCTCATGAAAGTATTGGGCATGTTTGTTAAGTGAAATGGAATAACAAGCCATTCATACAACCCCTCATTCGTCTTGAATGATGTTTTCCATTCATCACCTTCTCTCATACAAATTTGATGATATCCTCTTTTCAAATCAATCTTTGAAAAAAAATTTGCTCCACTCAAGCAATCCATCAAATCATCCATCCTTGGTAATGGAAATCTGTATCTGATGGTAATCTTGTTGATTGCTCTCAAGTCTGTGCACATCCTCAAGCCTCCATCTTTCTTTGGGATGAGCATTGTTGGAACAATGCATGGACTCAAGCTCTCTCTAATCAATCTTTTGTCCATTAAGTCCTGGACTTGTCTCTTGACCTCTTCACTCTCCTATGACATCAATCTGTATGCTGCCTTGTTTGGTAAACTAGCTCCAGGTATAAGATCAATGTGATGACTTATACTTTTGATAGGTGACAACGAACGAGGTAGTTCGTCCACTACTATATCAGCGAACTCTCCCAACAACTTTTGGATTTCCTCTGCTAAATCATCCACTCTTGTACTAGTTAAAACAATTCTAGGATTCTTGACCACAATAAATTGTGTATCTTCCTTCTTCTTAACCTCTTTAAGAAGTTCCTTCCCACTCATGAGAAGTACAATGTTTCTCACCTCTGGTTTCGCTTCTTTATCCTTAATTGACAACAACATGTGAGTTCTCCCATTCTTCTCCAGGGTGTATGTGTTCTTTCTCCCATCATGAATCACATTCCTGTCATATTGCCACGGTCTACCTAGCAATAGATGAAAAACATCCATGGGAATGACATCACATAGTATTTTATCTTTATATCCTCCTATTTTAAATTCAACTGAACATTGTTTAGTGACATTTACTTGATGTCCTTTCTATAGCCACGAAACTCTGTATGGGGTTGGATGTTCAATAGTCTCCAGCTCCAACTTTTCTATCATCTCTGTAGAAATGATATTGTCTGTGCTACCACTGTCCATGATGACTTTGCATACCCTGTCTTTGGTCTTGCAAGTAGTCTGAAAAAGTTTGTTCCTTTGGGTTGGGTTCTCTGCCTCCTTCTATGGTGTTAAGAGAACTTTCCTCATCATTAGTGATATTCCACCCTCAACATCTTCTACCTCAACATTCCATCCTTGTGCTTCAAAAATGTGAGTTTCACCACCTTCTTTCTTTCTATCTGGACATTCATAAGATTTGTGTCCATTTTTTCCATAGGTAAAGCATTTTATTTCTCCATCTCTGCCTCTTCCTCTTCCTCTAGTTCGAGGAAAAGTATTTCTATCAGCATACTGTCCTCTCTGTGAGCTTCCCCCTCTCTCAGTTTGAGTTTGAGGTTTCTTCCACTCTTCTTTAGGTTTCTAATTTATGTCTTGGGCAATTATTTTTCCTCTGGCTTGACTTTTGCCTCAACCTCTTTGACCTTTCTTTCATCGTAGCTTCTCTTCAGATTTTAGAGACATATGATAAAAATCTTCCACATTTCTAAGGGTCATCATGCTCATCTCATCTTGAATGTGGTATCTTAGACCGTTCATGTACGTGGCAATGTTTTCATCATCACTTTCTCGATGACCTGATATAATGTTGATCTAGTAGAATTCTTCAGTGTACTCTTTCACTATCATCAACTTTTGTCTCAAGTTATGCATCCTCTGAAACAAAGTGATTTGATAATCCTTGGGTATGAATTTGGCTTTCATCTTCGCAACCATTCTATCCCATCTTTTGATTTTCTTCTTTCCTTTGTAGCGTTTTTTAGCCTCCAGTTCATCCCACCATAATGATGCATGCCCTTTAAGTCTTGTGACAGCATGTTTAACCTTCTTGTCTTCCTCAACATCCTCATATTCAAAATATTTATCCAGAGTTCTAATCTAGTCTAGAAGCTCTTCAACATCCAGGTTCCCCTCATACATGAGAATCTCCATTTTTACCATGACACCTATCCTTGCAACAACCCTGAATAGGCGTTCATCTGTTGCATCTTCAACTGTGACTTCTTCTCCTTTGTTTCCAGCTTCATTTTCACTTTCAGCCTCACTGATATCCCCAACATTGACTATGAACCTCTATGTTGTCTCCATGGCATCAATCCTAGCACGTAGTTCATGCATTTCCCTTTCCACTGCTGGATCAGGCATTGGTCTTTCTCTTCTTCTCGGCGGCATGGCGGTAAAATTTCTCTTTTCTCTGCTACAGAAATCAAATAACTCTTACTCTCTTTGATACCACAACTAATACAGACCCCCTTCCCTTAGACCGAAGTCTTCTCAGGATCATTCTAAATATGCCCTGTTGATTCTGATTGACTCTTAGGTTCCTCCACAAGGAATCCTACACAAACACACACACACAACAACGGTGTTTTTCCACAGGTCCTTATGAGTATTCCCGTGTGAACCAACACAAAGCGCCACTCAACCCCCTTGACCACAATAAAATGATCATGCCCTTTTTCCCTATCGGGACTTTCCTTTTCAGGATTTTGGGTTTTGCGATTTCGTGAATCTTGTTGTCAAGGTTCTCGACCTTTCCAACTTTCGAAACCTGAAATACCAATTTTCCCTAAATGCTTGGCCACATCCTCCTATGCAGCTGTATCGTGTTTCGTGAATTCGGGAGTTCCAGAAAAAGGAATACCAACCTCTTGTCTTCACAACTGCTGAAATGCCAAAACCCGAAGCATTCAACAAAAGACTGGCTACTATCGAAAATTTTTCCCTTTCGGTGTTTCATACTTCGCAATTTCGTGAGTCCTGATGTGAGGCTTCTGCCTCTCTCTCTCACCTCCACAAACCTCGAGTTCTGAAAAAATATCTCTAACGGGATCAATGCCTATAAGCCTCCCTTCTATTCAACGACCCACATGATTTCAGACTTTTGGGTACCAGAATTCCAAGACTCTCAATCCCAAAACACTGTCCTCTCAGGTTCCCGAACCCCAAAACATCGAATTGTCGAAACCCCCCTTCTTACTATTTCGAGGGTTCTCATGTGAGGTGCCTGAATTCTTCTCAACGAGAATGCCAAAATATCGATTCCCGAAATGCCAAAATACCACTTCACAATATCCTGGATCTCGCAACTTCAAAATTCTAAGTGCAAGGGCTCAAGCTCCTTGTCCTCAGGACTTCCAATATTTCGAATCCCGAAATGCCGAAATTATTTTCTTTTCTCCTGGATTTTGCGAACTGGGAGTTCAAAACTCTCGATTCCAAATTATTGTCTCCTCAAGATCCCGAATCCCAAAATGCCAAAATTCCAAAACTCTCCTCCAAAGGTATTTCATGTTTCACGATTTCGGAGCTTCTGATGTGGAGCACTCTACTCCTGATCAACAAGAATGCCAAAATGTCGATTTCTGAAATTTTAAAATTTGTCCTAGGATATTCTTTTCGCGATTAGAGAGTTCTAGTGACCAAGGGTTTTGGATTACACTCCAGACTCACAAATCTTGAATTCCCAAAATAATCTAACGCTCCAACAAATCACGATCAATGGTCCACGTTGACTCTTATTACCAGAGTGATGGATTCGTCCCTCCTTATCCACCTTGTAACTTCTCTGGATCTTATGGTTCTCGTGATTTTGGGAGTTCTCCTTGGAGAATACCTACCGCTTGATTTCTTCCTTCGAACACTTCAAATGTGTCAACCCTTCTAAGCTTTCCTCTGACAAATTCAAGTCACAAAATAACTCCTTCATGCACTCCTTGTGGTATACCTTCAAATACTTCTACGTATTTGAACACTTGACTCTATGCACTTTCTCTACAACAACAGTCTTTCAATCTCTCAACCTTAGTTGATACGTTCTAAGGTCTCGACGAGCCTGCACACACCTTGCACGACTTCTGTTCTTGTCTTTCACTTCTTCTAGAAAGAGAAAAATGGTATCCCTCCTAAGTTTTCAGAGATGAACTCTGAGTCTTTGTCAATACACTCCTTGTGGATGTTTCACTGCACTCCTTGCAGGAACTTCTCACTCAGGATGAGAAACAATTGAAACTCATTCTCTTTCTCTCTCAGACTTCAAACACTTAACATGAATTCATACATGCATATCATAAAAACAAATGCATGACAGAGATAATAAAGCAACCATAAGCAGATCAATTAGCATGTATACACAGAAAGCATCATAACACCATGAATCTGAATCAAAGCTTCATATATTAATTCAGAACTTCTATACATGGATTCTTCTCTAAAACTCTCTACTACAACTCTCCTCTTATCTATGCTAATATGATTAATTCCTCTAAATCTGATTGATACAGTGATACAAAGATGAGGGTGTCTATAGTCGTTTTCCCTCTTGTTCCTAAAACTGTCTAATCTAGAATTTTCAATCTACCTACTTTCATTAAATATGCATAAATACCTTAACTTGTATAGATGAGAGTGAATTTCTCATGATCTATTTACAATATGCAAGTATGATTCCATTTAACCATTACATTTAATGGTTTCAAAAATATCTCAAAACGTGAGAAAATGTGTGTTGTGCTTTCTAGTTGTCTTTCGCCTCCATGCTCGCTTGACTACTTACGATGCTCCTGCTTCACAATAAAACTTTGTGTAGTGTTATGCCAATGTATTTACCATCTACTAAAATAGTGAATAAAACTTTGGCAAAAAATTATTCCTCATATCATTGTGTTAGTGTTATTAGAACATCAATCACATGGTTTAATACTTTGATCCATGACAAGGATTAAAAATTTTCCTGCATGCTATATCTCAAACTATGTTTTTGTCTACTCCATTAATTATATCAACTTGTGTTCCCAAATATAATTCATCTACATCCATTACTATCGAGAAAAATAATATATGAGTGTTCTCCCAAATCAAATGCAACTGATTGAAAACTGGTGAATTAATTCCCATCTTATCATCATAACTAGTTCACTGTGATCATTAGATCATTGGACCAAGCTACAAGAATCATCAATATTATAACTCAACATTGATCATCATATCAGAATGAGAGAATGATCATATGTATTGAATTGATTGTGCATATTGAGCTAGCATGATCGTTAATTTACAAACACAAAATCGAAGAGTTAATTCAAATCCGCCCTTATATTTTTTGTGTCCATGGTTGATTGGATTGAACGGTCCACAATAATTTTAAGTTTGGTTGGAAGTTGACTAGAGTCAACACAAACTTGGACCTGAATCTTTTATCAAAATCATTTTATATTATTTCGAGTCCATTGTTGATCAATATCAAACAACCCTCATTATTTCACATTATGTTCAGTATTAAATAGATTCAAAATAGACTCAAATGTGAAAATATAATTCAAATAAACTTGTATATTATCCTTCCACCATCAACTAGAGAGTCTATAATCAATGGTGATATTGGCATAAACAAGTTTGACCTCGTGAAAAATCTGGATCCATTGCCAGATCTAGCACCAAAAGAATGTTTGATGTTCCTACAACTAGTGTAATTGTTAGCATGATAGAAAAATTTGTGATGGGTACCTCTCTACATATTTTATTAAACAAATTGTGACGATCGAACATAATGATTATGAGAAATATATCTATGAAATCACAAGCCAATAAAAGATGTTAGGGTCCTATAATCATAGGTAACTCGATTCTTCAGCTGCATTTTGGCATTGCCCTCGTGATGAAGACATCTGTCTTGCTGGTCTCTCGGTTGTTTCCTTTTTCCCCTCCATCCATTTCGCCTGATCCTCCATCACTATGCTACATCCTTCATCCACCATTGCACCACTCACTCCCTTTGCCCATTTGTCATGTTGGCTACTTCTCGCCTGCCTCCCCTCCATGAATAAACAAAATTAGGCTAAAAAGAACAATGAGTTAATCATGTTAGCAATAAAATAAGTTAATTAGATTCATTAATAATTTTAGATTAATTAAAATATGCTAGGCTAGTTGATAATCAATCAATTAATTAATAATTAAGTTAGTTGTTAATAATTAGGTTAGTTTGTTAGAATAAACATTAATAAAAAATAGCAATAAAAACAATATAATAATATTAACAATAAAACTTATAAAATAATAAACATATAAGTTAATATATATATTAAATAAAACATAATGCAAAAACAAACAAAATACAATATAATAAAAACATGCATTAAAAACCAAAACGTAAATACAAAAATATATAAAAAAGAAAAACATTAAAGCAAATTAAAATTTAATAAATAAAACAAAAAAATTAAAACATAATAAAACATTAAAACGAAACAAAACTAAAAAAAAACAAAAAGGAAAAGGAAAATCACGTAAAAAGAAAAAAATAATATAAAATTAAATAAAAGAAAAAAAATAAATAAAATGTCAAATCATTTTCCCCCCACCCGCAACTTAACCTTCACACATCCCAAGACATTAATCCATGGACCTAAAAAAATTTGAACCCTCCCGTGCTTTTCAAACTTTAACAGAGGGGGGGGTTCTGGAATAGTGGCATTAGGAGGGACACTTGTCACCTCCAAGTGATTTCTAACCCCCACCTCCCAATACCACTTACCACCTCAGGGGGGGTCCGTAATACCACTTACCTCTCCAAAACTGTCGTCCCCCAATTTCACAAAACCATTGTTTTTCCATTTTTGACCAGTCATCTTTTGAAGCAGATTCTGGGAAAAGGAAGATGAAATTTAAAAAACCGAAAGAGGTTGTTGTTCATAACAGGCTGAAGAACAAAAACCTCTCCCATGTTTTTCAAAGGTGCCACCAGTTGGGAGAATAGAAGCATTCTTTCAGCCTCATGTTTTGGATTTTTGTTTTTTTCTGTTACAGTTCCGATTTTGCGAGAGCTGTTTCGGCAAGGTGGAATCAAAATTTGAGGAACTGAAGGAGATTTTTTCTCTAGACAAGATAATATACAATAAACTCCTTATTTTTTTTCAAAGGTGTCACTGATTGGGAGAAATAAATGACTGAGAGTACCCTTATTTTCAGGAAATTCGGCCAAATTTACAGTTCCAGATTTTTGGGGATTTTATGCTATTCTTGGCCGAGGCGATTAAATCTGACTTACACAACTTGTTGGGGGATATATCCTATTTATTAAGATGATTTTAATGTAAAATGGGTTGATTGTTGCACCCAGAAAGGATGTTCTCTGTAATTGTTTAGATCCACCAGTAATACAAAGGAATTAGTGCACAGGATTCTTGCGTCTGGACATTGGTGATGTTTTTCTTGCTATGTTAATTTGACTTCAGGATTTTTGCATCTGGAAAGGACTCTAATTTAGAAGATCTAAAGCACAAACAGATTCCAAATAAGATCCTCAAAAAATTCAAATGAAGTGAGGGTGGAAGGGAGGACCAAGGGAGGATTGAAGCCCTCTACCGGTTGAAGCATGAAACATGGAGTTGTAACTTCCTCAAGTTGGTCCTTGAAAACAAGAGGTTTGGATTCCTCTACAAGTTGGAGCCTAAACTACAGGGAGTTGGTGCTTCCTCAAGTTGGTTCTTGGAAAAAAGGGGATTGGTGTCTCCTTGAGTTGGTTCTCAAAAGAAGAGAGATTAGTGTCTCTTACAAGTTGTAACTTGAAAATGCAATATAAGTTTTATGATTATTACATTTAAAATTCAGAGTTATGTACATCCTTGTTGATAAATTGTTGTAAATTAATAAAGAATTAATTTAATTTGAGAAAAATAAGTAATATTGATTCACGCCCCCTCAGTAGTGAACAACATTCCAACAATTGGTATCAAAGGAGTTTCCTTCACCACAGTCTAAGCACTTGATCCGTAGGATCTTTTAATGACTATGGTTGAGTTTTTAATTTGCATGTGTTAATTAACCATATGAGAAGCTTAATGAAAGAATGAGGAAAAGAGAGGAATTATGACAACCATATACACATATGCGGATTTGAAATGAAGTAATAAACAACAAACCATAACAGGAAGATTGATAACAGAGTTCGGCACAACATTGCCTATGTCTCCGAGCCTTTGTCTCTGTGGGGGAGGCTTCTTTATTTATGTTCAAAATCTCAAAAATACATCGTAGTAGTGAAAATTGGCTACAAGAATGATCTGGTCATGTTATTCCAGATTTATAGAACCCAACAAAGAAAACAACACGCAAAACGGATGTCTGGAGCTCCCAGAAATGGCCCACAAGTGTCTGCTCCTCAATAGCTTCCCTGCATAAAAATGGCTTTGGCTTGGCTTCCCTTCAACATAAATCTGCTCTGACTGTCCTCCATGGCCTCAAATAGGCCTGGTTTATATAGATCTGAAGTTGGTTATCCATCCCCAACTTCCTCCCAAAATTTGGGCTCCAAAAATGCCCAATATCCCCCAAAAATGGATAAAATCCATTAATACAGGCAATAAAATCAATAAAAAATCCAAAAACTATATAAAAAACCCATTTTTAGATTTAATATGGGCATAAGCCCCTTATATTGTGTGTTCACCCCCTTGGCAGGGTCACATGGAGCCATGTGGCCGAGCTCTAGCCCCTCAGGCTATGCGTTGGCCCTTCCCATGCACGCTAGCTCCTGGTCTTCGGGTTCTGCATAGATCCTCGGTCTAACAGTCATAACCCCCCCGCAGTCTTTTCGGATCAGGTCCAGGTCAGATGTGACCGCCCGGGAACCAAGGGCCAGGCCCTATCTGCAACATCCCGTGGTCATGGTCATGTGGTAATGTATATTGAACCGTGGGCTGGGGCTAAGCCCTAGCCCTTTCTGCCTCCAAGCAAACCTTGTATTAAATTCAAACATATTAAATGTCGTATAGTTAATAAGAACCAACAGTGGCCTAGGTGGTTAGCCTGGTCCTGCCAATCCATATCCCGGAGGAAGGTCGGGGGTTCGACCCCAGTGGAGACCATATAATTTTACACAAACCACGAGTCAACCACAGGGTGCCACGTGGCAGCCCATGATTGGGCCACGTGGCACCTCTCCAACCAATCAGACTCTACCACCTGTCAAGCATCGAATGGTCCATGTGTCTACCATGTACCTTGCCACCTTCCAGCCTGTGCCACGTGTCTGCCATGTCACTGCCCTGTCATCCTTGCCACGTGTCTTCCATGTCAGTCTGTGCCACGTGTCACCCTTACATTGGTGACACATGTCACCCTATGAATGGTCCAATTGTACCTATCATAATCCCTGTCATCTACCACATGTCATCTCTAGGAGCTTCCACGTCAGTTGTATGGTCATACGGCCTATACAGTCAGCCTGCCACGTGGGACTGTATGGACTGTACAGTCACCCATTTTTTTGCCTGTTTGGGTTTTTGGATAGAATCGCTATATCTTTCGTATACAAAGCCCATTTGATGAAGTAAATATATGGCCGGAATCAGGAAGACGATACGGACGCAATGGTGTTATTTTCATTGGATTCCAAGAACTTTCATTTTTTAGCCTTTTTGAGCCCTGTTAGGCTTCTGGATCTGATTCTGGATCACACCTCCCCACTAAAATACCTTTTGGTCCCCAAAATGTTACTGACCAGTTAAGAAGCTCGGGATAGGCCACTCAACTTGTCCTCCATCTCTAAACTTTTTCCTGTGCACCTGTCTCATCAAGATCAACTGTAACACAATCATGACAACTAACAGTATATTGTTAGCCATTTGAACCCTCTTACATCTTACTGAATCCACTATCATCCATGTAGACAACATTACTAATGATAGTATCAAAAAGATGACTGCAAATGAGCTGATAAACTTGAAATATTTGCACGACATGAGCTTATCTTGAAGCAACTTATGATTGATCTTCCATTCAACAATCATTTCTTGTTCTTGCTTAATATCAATTACTTCATTTGAAACAATTATTGGTTTGTTGCTTGCTTTCACTGCCTTCTTTAATTGTTCCATTGTTTGAAGTGTTTTATTTTCTTTAACATGATGAGAATGAACCACATAATCTTGACCTGCTTTGGTAAATTGATATTTATTCTTTGTTCTATAGAAGATTTCCTTACGATCATATAAATATGGAATACCTAAGACCATTCCACATTCTCTTAATGACACTACATCACATGTTACTTCGTCCACATACTTAGATGAAATTGCAAATTTGATTATGCACTGCTTTGTTATGTGCATTTGATGATGGTTGCTTATCCATTTAAGTGTGTAAGGTTTATTATGTAGTTGTGTTTTTAACCCCAATTGCTTAACCAATTCTTCTGAGATTAGATTAGATTGAGATCCACTGTCGATTAATGTGTCTTAGTGTGTTGCATGATTACCCTTATATGAAACAAGTTGTTTCTACAATCAATGTATTCACCAAATTTACCTGTCATACCAACCAATGAGATCTTTGATTCATCACCTGTATCCGATCCCAAGTCAATGGGTTTTGTTGTCGTTGCCACTTTTTCCAATCCCTTCTTTTACTTGAACCACTTTGGCCTCTTCTCGGGATGCAACTGCCAACATCTGTCCTCATCATGTCCCTCTTTCTTGCAATGCTTGCAAGAGGGATTTCCTTCCTTCCTCATCACTGCATTTGCATTCTTTCCATGCCTTTTCCTCTTGTCCTCTTTCTTTGAAGACGATGATTCCCCTAACACACCTATTTTCCCTGCTTCAATATATGTAGCTTGAACATAAACCTCATCAAGGTTAGTGGGTCCAAACATTAAAACAATGTTTCTAATATGCACAGGTAAACCTCCTATATACTTCATAAGAGTTTCTTGTGTTTGTAAAGGGATATCTAACATTAATTCCATTTTTCGAAATCCATCGGTGTATTCTTGCACTGTTTGTCCTTTTCTTAGTTTTAAAGATTGTCATTCAATTAATTCTTTTTCTTTATAACCCAAAGGATAGAATTGTTTCCTAAGTGTAGAAATGAAACTCTTCCATGATGGAAATACATTACCCACTTATTGGGTTCCCTTTTGCAGCTTTCTTTGCCACCAGATGAGAGTTGTACATGCAAGTCTCAAAGATGCCAACTTGATTTGTGTGGCCTCATCTTTGATCTATTGCACACTGCAGTATACCTCCATCTACCTGGTCCAATTGTCAAGTTTTTCTGCATTTACTTCACCATCATATATGGGCAACTCAAATTTGACATCAAGTTTTAACAATGGCATTTCATTTTTATGTTTATAAACATTTTTCTTTCCATTAGATTTAGAACTTGAACTTGAAGAAGAAGGAGAAGAAGGAGGTGATGATGGAGGTGAAGGACGAATCTGAGGATGATCCTCTTCCTCTTCACCTTTTCCCTTTGAATATTCACCCAAAACTGGTCTCTTTCATTCCAAGTAATCCTCGTACAAAACTTTCACCATCTCCGACATAGCAAGGAATGTTTTCCGGAACTCTTTCTCATCATGAGAAAGCCCTTCTTCCGATGCCATATTCTCGCTGTGAGAATCTCTCTTTCTCAATCCAATTAATGGATTCTCTGCAACAATATCACCTTGACCATGCTGTATCTTTTCCCTGGTTAACATGAAAAACTCAAATCCAAACATCAACTAGCTCTGATACCACTTGATCCGCAGGATCTTTTAATGATTATGGTTGAGTTTTTAATTTGCATGTGTTAATTAACCATATGAGAATCTTAATGAAAGAATGAGGAAAATAGAGGAATTATGACAACCATATACACATATGTGGATCTGAAATGAAGTAATAAACAACAAACCATAACAGGAAGATTGATAACGGAGTTCGGCACAACGTTTCCTACATCTCTGGGCCTTTGTCTCTGTGGGGGAGGCTTCTTTATTTATGTTCAAAATATTAAAAATACATTGCAACAGTGCCAATTGGCTACAAGACTGATCTGGTCATGTTCTTCTAGATATCTAGAACCCAACAAAGAAAACGGCATGCAAAACGGACCTCTGTAGATCCCAGAAATGGCCCGCAAGCGTCTGCTCCTCAATAGCTTCCCTGCATAAAAATGGATTTGGCTTGGCTTCCCTTCAGCATAAATATGCTCTGACTATCCTCCATGGCCTCAAACATGCCTGGTTTATATAGATCTGAAGTTGGTTATCCATCCCAAACTTCCTCCCAAAATTTGGGCTCCAAAAATGCCCAATATCCCCAAAAAATGGATAAAATCCATTAATACAGGCAATAAAATCAATAAAATATCCAAAAACTATATAAAAAACCCATTTTTAGATTTAATATGGGCATAATCCCCTTATACTGTGTGAGCTCCCCCTTGGCAGGGTCACATGGGGCCATGTGGCCGAGCGCTAGCCCCTCGGGCTATGCGCTGGCCCTTCCCATGCGCGCTAGCTCCTGGTCTTTGGGCTCTGCATAGATCCTCGAGATAACAGTCATAACCCCCTGACGCTCTTTTCAGATTAGGTCCGAGTCATATGTGACCGCCCGGGAACCAAAAGCCATGCCCTATCCACAACATCCCGTGGTTGTGGTCATGTGGTAATGTATATTGAATCGTGGGCTGGGGCTAAGCCCCAACCCTTTCTACCTCCAACCGAACCTTGTATTAAATTCAAATATATTAAATGTCGTATAGTTAATATGCACCAAAAGTGGCCTGGGTGGTTAGCCTAGTCTTGCCAATCCATAGCCTGGAGGAAGGTCAGGGGTTCGACCCTGGTGGAGACCATATAATTTTACACAAACCACGAGCCAACCACAGGGTGCCACGTGGCATCCCATGATTGGGCCACGTGGCACCTCTCCAACCAATCAGACTCTTCCACCTATCAAGCATTGAATGGTCCACGTGTCTGCCACATACCCTGCCACCTACTAGCCTGTGCCACGTGTCTACCATTTCACTACCCTATCAACCTTGCCACATGTCTGCCATGTCACTACCCTGTCAGCCTTGCCACATGTCTGCCACATTAGCCTGTGCCACATGTCACCCTTATAGTGGTGACACGTGTCACCCTCTGACTGGTCCAACTATACCTTTTGTATTCCCTGTCACCTGCCACATGTCATCTCCAGGAGATGCCACGTCAGCTATACGGCCATACGGCCTGTACATTCAGCCTGCCATGTGTCACTGTACAGACTGTACGGACTGTATAGTCACCCATTTTTTTGCCTGTTTGGGTTTTCAGACATAACGTGATATATTTTGCATACGAAGGCCGTTTGATGAAGTAAATATATGGAAGGAATCAGGAAGATGAGACGGATGCAATGGTGTTGGTTTCGTCAGATTCCAAGCACTTTCATTTTTGACCCTTTTTGAGCCCTGTTAGGCTTCTGGATCTGATTCTGGATCAGCACTTGAAGGCAGATTCTAAGAAATCCAATGGATCAACAAGACAAAATGTACTCCAATAGAGAACCATTATTCAAAGGAAATGATTATGCATTTTGGTGTATAATGATGAAAAGTTATATGATGGCTCTTGGATGTGATGTTTGGCTATCTATGGTAAATGGTTGCACTACACCAACTATTTTACCTTTATATGTTATTGCAAAGAAACTATGCAATGATAATTTAAGGGTTGTTAATGCAACTATGGTTGGATTATCAAACCCCATATTTGTAAGAGTGATGCATTGTAAATCAGCAAAAGAAATTTGGGACAAACTTAAATTCATCTATGAAGGAGATGGAAAATTTAAGGAAGCAAAACTACAAACATATAGAGGGAAGTTTGATAGTCTGAAGATGAAAGAGGAAGAAAACATTGCATAATATTTTCAAAGAGTGGATGAAATAGTCAATTCAATCAATGCATTGGGAGAATAGTTAAAAAAATAATTATTGTCCAAAAGGTGTTGACATCATTACCAATGAGATATTATGCCAAGTTATCTACCTTGGAAGATCGAGAATACCTTGACACGCTTACAATGGATGAAGACAAGAATGAAATGAGAATCGGGGAGGAAAAGTACTAAAAAAAGGAAACAACCTTGAAAGAATCAAAAGAAACAAATAACCATGAACATGTGCCAAATGAAAATCACTTAGACATATCACATGAAGAAGAGGCCACTTTTATAAGGAAACTCCATAAAGGGTCTAGGAATATAAAGGGAAGTTACCCTTCAAGTGCTTCAACTGTGGCAAAGTTGGGAATTTTTCCACTAAATTTCCTTATCCCAAATAGGTGGATAGTGATGATGAAGATATTTATAACCTTAAATAACTTAAGAAGATCAAAACTAGAAACAACAAGAAATTCTACAAGAAAAAAATAAACTTCTACTCCAAAGAAGACAATAGTTCATCTGACATGTGTGAAGATGACGAGACAAAACTTTATTTATGGGAATAGAAACTCAAAATAATGTTGTTGATGATAATGAAGAAAAATTTGAAGTTGAAGGAGAAGTATACCTTGAAGGAGAACTTATTATTGCTCTTGAAGAACTGATAAAATATAAAAAGAAGAACAAACCATTAAGAGAACAACTATTAGAATGAGAAGAAAAACAAAAATCAAGAGAAAATGAGGTTTCAATAACCATCAAGGAATCATAACAAATCATTATTGACTTGAAGACTCAAATCTGAGAATCCAAAAGAATTTAAGAGGTCATAAGTAAACAAAACAATGAAAATCAATTAGACTATGGAAATCTAGCAGATGAAATTGTTTTTCTAAAAAGAGAACTTGAGAAAGGAAACAACCAATCAAGATTTGAAAATAGTTCAAGAATCTTGGATACTATTATTACCTGTTAAGCCCTAATATTGGCTCATTACCCCTTAATTGGGCCATATTAGATTAGTAATGCTATTTTATTTATGTCATCTTAGGCCATTGGTTGTAATTTAGATTAGTAATGTTATTTTAATTATGTCGGCTTTAGGCCATTATTTGTAATTATACCTCCTAGTCTCCTATATATACCAAGGAGACATTTTCA
>JZKD02S1944462.1:270490-282262 GCA_000966675.3 Picea glauca | reverse complement strand
TTTTTACATTAAAATTGAAAATCAAAATATAATTATTGTTGTAGTATATGTGGATGACATCATCTTTGGAAGTAATCTAAATCCTCTAAGCAAGCAATTTTCTACATAAATGAAAAAATAATTCGAAATGCCAATTCTTGGTGAGATGACATTTTTACTAGGATTACAAGTCTCACAATCATACAAAGTCATATTCATATCTTAGAACAAATATATTAAATAAATGTTGAAGAAATTTCAAATGGAAGATTGTAAACCTATGAGCACTACTATGATTACAAGATGCAAACTAGGCAAATATGATGAGTCACTAGATGTATACCAAACCATGTATAGATCAATTATTTGTAGCCAAATATATGCAACAATAAAAAGACCAGACATCATGTAAGTTGTAGGATTAGTGGCCAGATTTCAATCTGCACCTAAAGAGACACATATGAAGGAATTTAAAAGGATTTTCAGATATCTCAAAGGCACCTTGGATTTCGAGTTATGGTATCCAAAAATAGAAGACTTTACATTAACTACATGTATTGATGCATACTGGGATGGAAGTGTGGATGATAGAAAGAACACTTGTGGAGTAGCAATCTTCCTCGGAAAATGTCTTATGTCACAACTAGGTAAAAAGAAACCCTCTATATCACTATCTAAAACAAAAGTTGAATATATTGTTGTTTCCTCTTGCTACACTCAAATAATTTGGATGAAACAAAATCTAGAAGACTTACAATTAAAGTATGATCATCCAATTCTTATGAATTGTGATAATATCAATGCTATAAACCTTTCTAATAATCTTTTCATGCACTCAAAAACCAAGCATATCTCAGTAAAATTTCATTTTTTAAGGGAACATGCTTCCCAAAAAATTGTTAAAGTAGAATATGTGGATACTAAAGAAAAGATTGTAGATATATTCAAAAAACATTTACCCAAAACCTTTAACCACAAATACTTTTGAATACCTTATACAGAAATTGGGGGCAATCCCCATATCAAATTACATTACACAAGTTTCATCAGAGAAGGATTACATGGGAAGGGGAAGTATAACCTCAGGGGGAGCATAGAATAATTATTTTTTCCATTGTTGTCAAGAGGGGGGGGGATACATAGTAAAACCCAATTAAGAAAGAAGGGATTTTTACTTTGTTTCCATCAATGCCAAAGGGGGAGAATGTTGGACATGGTGTTGCCATTGATGTCAAAAAGGTCAATATGCTCAATATTGGACATAATGTTATGAATGTAAAAAGAGGGATAATATGGTATTGAGATAGAATTTTGGGAAGTATCTTTGATGTAAAAAGGGGGTCATTAACATGATCTACAAATCTTTCCATGTTGAGAGCTTGATTAATGTCCATGTATTCACATCAATGTTCCAGCAAAAATAATATTCTTCATCCTTGAAGATATCGTGGAAGAATTTTATGATTAAAATTTGTCTAGTGTTATGCCTATGTCTTTACCAACTACTGAAACAATGAATACAACTTTGGCACAAGTTGATTCCTTAGATAATTGTGTTAGTGCTATTAGAACATCAGTCACTAGGTTTAATACTTCGATTTGTGACAAGGATTAACAATTTCCCTCTAGGCCATATCTCAAACTGTGTTTCTTTCTACTCCATTAAGTATGTCAACTTAAGTGCCCAAACATTATGCATCTACATCCATTACTGTCGAGACAAATAATATTTGAGTCTACTCTTGAATCAAATGAAAATTATTGAAAAATAGTGAATTAATTCCCATACGATCATCATAAGTTCACCGTGATCGTTAGATCACCAGACCAAGGTACATGAATTTTAAATATTAAAACTCAATGTTGATCGTCGAATTAGAATGAGAGAACGATTGTATGGCTCAAATTGATTGTGCATATTTAACTAGCATGATCGTTAATTTACAAATACGGACCCGAAGAGTTAATTCAAATCCGCCCTTATATTTTTTGTGTCCACCATCGATTGGATTGGACAATCCACAGTCACTTTGGGTTTGGTTAGCATTTGAACAGAGTCAACACAAACTTGGACGCAAATCTTTTATCAAAACCATTATATATTATTTCGAGTCCATCGTTGCTCAAGATTGGATTACCCTCATTATTTCATGTTATGTTGAGTATTGACCAGAGTCAAAATAGACTCGGGCACAAAAATATAATTCAAATACACCTATATATTATTCTTCCACCGTCAACTAGAGAGATTATAATCAATAGTGATATTGGCATGACCAAGTTTGACCTCATGAAAAACTAGGAACCATTTCCAAATCTAGCACCAAAAGAATGTTTGATGTTCCTGCAACTAGTGTAATTGTTAACATGATAGAAAAATTCATGACGGGTACTACTCTACGTATTTGATTAAACAAATTGTGATGACAAAACATAATGATGATGAAAAATATATTAGGGAAATAAAAATCTAGTGGAAGATAAGGAAGTTTTAGATGATAAAAGAGGATCTTAGATCATTTATAAGTTCTATCCAAAAGGTTGAAAGATAGAACTTCTCTGATCGGAGGACCCAAGAATTCCATTGCAGCTATAAGGTTTTTTGAAAGTAAAGGGATAAATATTAAAAAACTTACAAGGGATTTGATTTCTTTTAAGTTAAACCAAAAATTCAATAAAAACATATCATCATTATTATTAAATAAATTAAAAGGTGCAATGGTTCATTGAAAGGACACAATGGTTCAATTTCTTACATGTTGTAAGAATATATAAACATAAAGGTATGGTGAAAGGAGAGTGTCTTTGTGGTCTAATTAAAAATATCTAAAACACGGAGATAGTCTAAGGAAGAGCCTGAAACATTCAAATGAAGTGAGGGTGGAAGGGAGGAGCAAGGGAGGATTAAAGTCCTCTATAGGTTGAAGCATGGAATAGGGAGTTGCAGCTTCCTCAAGTTGGTACATGAAAACAAGAGGATTGGAGTCCTCTACATGTTGGATCCTGAACTACAAGGAGTTGGTGCTTCCTCAAGTTGGTTCTTGGAAAAGAGGGGATTGGTGTCTCCTTGAGTTGGTGCTCAAAAGAAGAGAGATTTGTGTGTCTTACAAAGTATAACTTGTAAATGAAATATAATTTTTATGATTGTTACATTTAAAATTCATAGTTCTATACATTCTTGTTGAAAAATTGTTGTAAATTAATAAAGAATTAATTTAATTTGAGAAAAAGAAACAATTATGATCCCCCCCCCCCTCTCAGTATTGAACAAAATTCCAATAGAAGGTTTCTACAGTTGAAGCACCAACTTCAAGTTGTGAAGATGTCCAGTGAGGACACGGTTGTGAACAATATTATGAAGATTACACAGATATGCGATCAACTTGTAGCTATTGGAAGTATAGTACAAGATGTTGAGTTGGTGAATTTAGCATTGAGAGATCTTCCCAAATCTTGGGAACTTTTTGTGCAATGGATCTATGCATGAGAGATTATAGTGTCAGGTTTTGATAGACTATGGAATGATTTTATTCAAGAGGATACTCAATTAGATCCCAATGATGGTTTGAAGAGTATCCATGATGAGAAATTTTCTCTTTCCAGCCAGGAAAGGAAGGACGAGTTCAATAATATTTCCAGCAGAGAGTCTATCGCTCAATATGGAAAGAAGAAGAAGGACATGAAAAAATTCAAGTTCTTTTCATGTCACAAATTTCGACATTATGTAGGGAAATGTCCACATAGGAAGAAGGGGGGGAATGAAATGAAACCAGATGTAGCTACATTGGCAAAGGATCAAATGGATGAGTTTTCCAAGAATTTTTAACAGACATAGTTCTTACTTGTTTCCTAGGATTCCTTGGGCAGTATATTAGATGGTGCATGGCTGATAGATAGTGGAGCCTTGTGTCATATGATAGGATCATGAGAGGTGTTCGAGAGATTCATATAGTCTAACTTAGAGGTTCATGTGGAACTTGGTATGGGGACTAAGAATGTATTGAAGGGATCTGGAATAGTTCCATTCCAGATGGATTCAAGAAGTGTTTTGAGAGCACATGATGTGTTGTGGGTGCCAAAACTAAAGAATAGTTTGATCTCAATCTCAGTGATTGAGAAGAAGGGCTATGAGGTATTATTTCGAGATGGAAAGACACTCATCATTCCCATAGAATATATCTCATACAAAGCAACTATCTTTGGAGTTAGAGAGAAAAAATTGTATAGTCTTAAGGGATAGCCTATGCGAGCAGTGGAAAGTAGCAGAGTGGCAGAGAATAGAGAGTGGGTAGCTCCAAAGGTTGTGAATCTCGGAGGGAGTCAACCTTCAGGTTCAGGTGGGAAGGAAAACCTTTCCAATTCTATCAATAAGGAGTCATGGTACAAGATGGCCATGCAGGATGCTTAGGATAAGGATACTTATAGGAGCATGTTCAGAGGAAGTGAGTCTTTGGAGACAGATTAGACCATCATGACAGGAATAAATTTTGTGTCAATGTGAGAATCCAACCAGTTTTATTGGAGACCAGGCTTGGTAGAAGATATGGCAGCAAAGTTGATCCAACTCTATGTGGGAGAAGTACCTTCCTCACTAAGAGAGAGTGTTTATGTTAGTGGTAGCATTAGACAAGTACTTCTACACTTTCATGTGTCTAGCATGTAGAAGTCATCAATATTCTTCTAGTATTGAGTTTAATTTAGTTAAAAGTAATTAATTAAAGTAAAATTATATTTATTAGTGAATTGAGATATTTAAGGAACATGCATAGCATGATTCTGGTAATCTAAATCTTAAGTGAATGTGAGAAGTAATATCAATTGTAGATCACTTTGAATATTAGAAATATATTGTAACTCATGATTATAAAAGGAAGGCTAAGGTGAAGGAGGAAGCCACTTTGAGAGGAAGTCACATTTGATAGGAGATCAAATTGAGATACTTTGGTGAGAGAAACATGTTGAGGATATCAAATAAGCAATTTTTCTAGTGTGAGGGGTGTAGGAGAAAAGAAGGATTTTTTCTTACACCAGAGTGAGGAGATCTCATAGGTTGGGTGAAGAGATTTCATCCAAGTATTGATTAGAAGGTTGGATAAAAAGGGACCATGATTCAATACCTTGATAGGTGGAGAAGTGTAATACCCCAAGGCCGATCCCCTATTGAATTGTAATGATGTTTAATGATGTTTATAGGTTGGTGAGACAAGTATTTATAATTTTGGAGGATTATGTGTTTATTAGGCTGGAGAGACTAGATTCTGTGTCCAGAGAACTTATTTTTTTTATATGTAACTATGCATATTAATAATAAAAATGCATGGCTATGTGTATACCAACCAAGACGAAAGAGTTATGGGGGACTAAGATCCACTAGGAAGGAAAAGGGGGATGGGAGGCTAGGAAAGAGGATCTAAGATTTAGGGCTTAACCTAAGGGAATATTATAATTCCTGAAAATACTCACGTTGTTAAATAAACCCAGTAATCCTAAGTTCCTTTGGGGAGAGGAACGAAAATCCAAGTGGAGAGGAACGGGGTCCTGGAGAGCCAAGTGTAACCCAGGATGCATGCAGATTTATGTGGGAATTTGCACCGTTGTGGGGTTTTCTCTCACCATTCTGTCTCTCTCATGATTCTCACCTTTCTCGCTCTTATCATTCTGACCAATTTGGCCATCTTTCCTCATGGGTTCATTTTGAGAATTCTTTCCATCCCTTGTCCAGTTCACACATGCATTGAACAAGCATGCAGCTAGAGCCATTTCCACCATTGTTGAACCTATGCCATCATGAACCTCTATAATCATTGAGTTGTCCCCTTCCTTACCTGATTTTGTTGTTGTGGTTTGAAGAGGTGGGTTGTGAGGCCCATGGTTGAAGAAACAAGCTTTCAGGATTGTGAGCAACTCTATCCAGGTGAGAGAGTTTGTTGGGGAAGTGATTTATCCTGGAGGGAGTCCAAGAGCAGCTAAAGAGATCTAAGAGTTATTGATCTGGCCTATTGCTAAAGCCCTGGAAGGGAAGTGGAACAACCAATGGACTATGGAAGAGTAAAGGTGCATATTCTCAGGGTGGGACATGCATGTGGGGAATGCGAGTCTATGAGCAGTGGGTGTAAGTAGGCCCCTTGAAGAGAATCCTTCCTATTTTAGTTTGCAACTTACCGTAACCTCAACCTAGCCTAGGATTCCTTTTCCTTGGGTGGAGTTTAGTCCCAGCTCGGGGGTGACCCACTGCTAATTGCTAGGAGAAACATGGTATAAGGTTGGGAGGTTCATGGAAGGCCTGCATACAGTCGATGGTCTTCTCATAAAATGATAAGTACCAATTCTATGTTAATTGTATGTTGTGTATTTTACACATGTGTTAGAGTGTTATCACAATTACCTATATATATTGCATATATGTGTTATTGTCTCTTCTGCATCAATATGTGTATGAAAATAATGTTTATCTCTATTTAAAATTGAATTATATATATGTGTGTGTATCATAGCATGATAGATAGTTTTAGGTAGCATGACCCATCCTAGGTGGCTAGGTATGTTACAATATGGTTTTCCGAACAATTGGTTTTGAGTTGGTGGTGTTTTCATCGGCATGGGTGCCTGAGGGATGCTACAATATGGTATCAGACCCTAGGTTTCCACACTAAAACTGGAGCTACTAAAGAAGGGATACATTCACCCCAGCATGTCACCTTGGGGAGCTGTAGTCCTATTCGTGAAGAAGAAAGATGGCATGCTGAGGCTGTGCATTGATTTTCGGTAGTTGAATAAGGTAACTGTCAAGAACAAGTATCCTCTGCCAAGGATCGATGATCTTTTTGATCAGTTGAAGGATGCGAAAATATTCTCAAAAGTAGACCTCAGATCTGGATATCACCAAGTGAGAATAAATGATGAGGACATTAGAGACCACCTATAGAACAAGGTATGGTCATTATGAGTTCACAGTGGTGCCATTTGGATTGTCAAATGCGCCTGTTTCTTTCATGTGCTTAATGAATGGAGTGTTCAGAGATTATTTGGACAAGTTTGTCATAGTCTTCCTGGACGATATCCTGGTGTATTCCAAGATAGAGGAAGAACATGAGAAACACTTGAGAATGGTGCTATAGGTGTTGAGAGAACACCATATGTACACAAAACTGAGCAAGTGCTCATTTTTATCAAAGGTAGATTCATTACTTGGGACATATTATATCTGAAGAAGGGATCGCTGTGGATCCTGAAAAGGTAGAGGCCATTCAAGAATGGCCAACACCAAGGAATGTGGAAAAAGTTAGATCTTTTATGGGTCTGGAAGGCTACTACAAAAGTTTTATAGCTGGATTCTCAGAGATAGCTCACCCTATCACTTCCTTGCAAAGGAAGGAGAAGAAGTTTTAGTGGACTGAAGAGTGTGAGAGCAGTTTCCAGTGATTGAAGCAACTACTAACCAGTGCTCCAATCCTGAAGATTGCATATCCAAATAAGGATTACGTAGTGTGAACCAATGTGTGTAAGGAGGGGTTGGGAGGATTTCTCAGCCAAGAGGGATTTGTAATTTTTTATGAGTCCCAAAAGATGAAAGAGAATGAAAGGAATTATGCCACTCATGATTTAGTGCTAGCAGCAATCGTCCACGCCTTGAGGAAATGGAGACATTACCTCATGGTCAAAAGATTCGAGTTGAGAACAGACCATAACAGTCTGAAGTATTTATTTGATCAATCGACTTTAAATGCCAGGCAAATCAGATGGCTAGAGTTTCTGTGTGAATATGAATTTGATATCTAGAATATCAAAGGGAAGGAAAATAAGGTGGTTGATGCACTTAGCAGAAAAGTGCATGAATTACATGCTACATCCATTAGCATGTACCAATCTGAGATGAAAGACAAAATTTTGGAAGATGCAAATACTGATTTGCAGTACAGAGGTCTTGTAGCGAAGATACAACAGCGTGAGAGACCACAGACCAAGGAAAGTTACACCTTGTGAACTGATGGTTTACTTCTATATAAAAACAGAGTGTATGTACCCAATGTCCGAGAATTGAAGCTAGAAATTCTAAAGGAGATGCATAATGTGGCCTATGTTGGACATCCTAGATATCAGAAGACTGTGGCAGCAGTCAAAAGCCATTATTTTTGGTTGGGTCTAAAGAAGGAAATTTCTTAATACATCGCTAGATGTATGGAGTGCCAGAAGGTTAAGGCTAAGCATAGGCACCCAACAGGGTTGTTGCAGCCTTTACCCATTCCTGAATGGAAATGGGACATGGTAACAATGGATTTTATCACAGGATTGTCGAGCCCCGTTGCAAACCATGTTCTAAAAGAAATTGTAATTATGTTTTATAAGCTGGTGAGCCAATTTTTTATAAGCTGGTGGATTATGTGTTTGTTCGGCCAGGGAGCCTAAGGTTTGGAGGCCAAGGGACTTATTTTGTACTTGTATGTATGTAGAACATTTAATAATATTGTAAACACCGCTAGGTGCAGACCAACCATGATGAATGAGTGAAGGGGGAGTGAGCTTCTATAGAGAAGGCAAGGAATTAGGGGTTGGAAGGTGGGAAAGGGGCTAAGTGTTGAGCCTAGGGGATAAGCCTAGGGGTCTTAAGCCTGGGAATAATATTTTAATATTATTCCAAAAATACATGTGCATTTTATGTTTTATCCTAAGTTTCTAGCAAGGGGAGGATGTACAATGGTGATGCGTGCTGGTGGAACACATGCAGTTCCATGGGTGACAAGTGTCAACCCTGGTGCATGAGAATAAAATTTCTAGGGTGAGCCATGACAAGGGTTCCTCCTCCATTCTACCCCATTGCTTGAATGTGTACAGAGCCCTGGATAGTACAACCAACTCGACCCCTGCAGAGAAATCCTCATGCATTCCTGAGAGTCAAAAATCCCGAGTTGTCTTTGATAATTCGTGTGCATCCTCAGTCTGACTAATAGAACCTGTGCATGGAGGCTCTGTCCCGAAGCCATGACCCTGAACCATTACACCATTGTTGAACTAGTTGGAAATCCTGTGTTTGGCTCCATAAATCCATGTACACCTCTATTCTGTGAGCTGAGAAGCCTTTGTTTGTTTCCGAAGAGCTAGTTTCACCTCCGTTCTAAGTCGTGGAGTCTGTATTGACCCCTACAAAATTACTCATCATGCATTCCCATGAACCATAACTATGAGGCCTTGATCCATTTCTAAGCCTATTTGAGAAGCTTTGTTTGTATTTTCAGTTGGCTAAGGTGACCATGTAGAGCTGGATTGCATGTGGCTTGATGGCCAACACGAGTTGTGATTGATCCTGTGTGTGTTCTCTCTAGGTGAGAGAGGTGGTTGTTGTTGTAAGAGGTTTCTTCCAGAGAGTGTCCAACACTAGATTCGGCCTCTGAGACTTCCTGATCCAGCCTATTGTCGAGACCCAGAGAGGGAGGTTAGCACCGATGGATTGTGCTTGTGAAGGTGTATACTCTCGGGTAGAACAGGCATGTGGGGAATGAGAGTCTGGTAGTAGTGGGCGTAAGATGGCATATTGGGAAGAATCCTTCCATATTTTCTGTGTTGTTTTACCTGTAACCTCAGCCTAGCCTAGGATTTCTTACCTTGGGGTAGATCTTAGTCCCAGCTCGGGGGTGAACCACTGCTGAGCTGATGAGTAGTGTGGTCTAAGGCTAGGAGGTTCGTGGAAGGCCTACACTTGGTTGGTGAATTCTACCACTGTTAAAAGATAGGTATATGATTATGCTTTAATCATGTTTTGCATGACTCTGCTACTTATGTTATCATGATTTCTGCTGTGTATATGAATTAATATGAAATGCTATTGATTGTTAAATTATAGCAGTAAAAAATATGTTTTACTCTGAGCTTAAATGTGTTTATTTGTTTAAATGCATGTGGATTATATAATACATGTATGATTTATGTACAAAGTGGTGTTATATATTTTTTTTAAGAGCGTTTAAGCCTTGGTAGCCATAAAAGGTGTGCTACACTGAATGTCTAATCAAATCTTTGCTCGAAATCAATGAAGCCTTCAGTATGATCGTCAAGATTCTCTAGTCCATGACCGACGAGCCATCGAAGACCTCTGGGTAGTGAAGTCGTACACTCATATTACACTCCTACCCAAGTTTTGAAGATTTTAAAGTTGTTTCTCGAGCTCTGAAGACCTCATCTCCAACCATCAGGCCTTATCAACTTCTAAGAAGATGGATACTTTACATGTATATCTTTTTTATTTCGAGATGTACCTCTGCTATGTATTTCTCGCAACTACACTTTATATAGTTATATGACATGGATCTACAGTGTATTTGATTGGTAGCCATGATTTTATTTTACCCCAAGCATGGGTATGCCCACCTCAGTGTAATTATTATTTTTGTAGATGACACCTCTCGATTTCTGGTCCCTGGTTTCTCTTGTTCATCACATCGGTGAATATTGTTAATGTATTTCGGCCATCATATTCTCTTCTGAACTCACACATTAGAGGGCATCTTTTATAACCCTAATTTTCACCAGACATGCTTACCTAGCATCATGCCATATCAGATTGCTTCTTTGCCAAAACACTGTCAAACAACTCTTCTTAAAAACCCCTTTCATAAAGTCCCACGTGCTCTACTACATTACTACATGCATGTACACATTATATGACCCAAGATAGCCCATGTGTACCTACAAAAGCATGAAAAAAGGAAATTTGTTGACAAAACACACAGCTTTGGGTAAGTTAACTAAACCTTTCGGTCATGCATGGCCAAAAATTTGACCAAATACCTAGCTTCTTCTAGCATATAAAATAAGCGTTAGGGGTCCCATTTGGAAGAGGAGAATCATAGTAAAGAAACTATACCCAATTGTGCATTCCCCTTGTCCCAACCTTTATCCATCCTTGTGAAAAGAGTAGTATAGAGAAAAGAAGTTGGAGGACAATTGAAGAGGAGCCCAGGACCAGGTTCGTGGAGCAGTGGCCAACTTCATCATTGTAAGTTGATTTATTGAAGTTAATAATAAAGAAGTACTTTTCCCATCCCACCATATGAGGTTTTCATGGTTTATTGCATACAAGTTGAATAAATCTCTAACCCATTAACCTATAGATCAAATGCATGTGGAGTTCTTTGTTTTTCTTATGTGAATGCAGGTCAACGTTGGGAGGAGAGTTGTAGTCAAAGAGAGACCAAGCGTGAATAAGGATCGATATCAAATGCATGAAATAAGGTATTCTCACTCGATCTTCTTAACTATGTATTTTCTTAAGAATAATGGGGATTAGATTTGGCATGATGGTAGAAAGTAGGAATCTTTAGGTTTTTTTTGCATGCATGATAAAACCCTAAGTGCTAGTCCATAGAGGGATTACCCACTCACAACAGACATGATAAGCATTGGACAACACATACCTCCTAAGTTAGATCAAGTGTGGTTGCACCCACCAAAGAAAGGTTTAAAATGATATTTTAGGATTTTGGATAAGAATGAATAAAAGCTATTTGCTTGGATTGGTCACCATATATGGGAAAATATTCCAATGTATATGTGGATCATTTGAATATGTCTATGCCATCCTCATTACAAGGATAATTTAATGAAGAGACATTGAGTCCCAAAGTTGATGGGGATCATCAACTTTAAAGGGAAAAGGTCTACTCCTAGTTGAATTCATATATTTTTGATGTCATATAGGCTTGTGCAAGTGACAAAATTTCAATTTGTATGAATTTGGTGAGTGGAAATTTATGACCCACAAGGAGTAATGGTAAACCCAAGGGTTCATGAGAATGTTGA
>JZKD02S1944462.1:243985-269041 GCA_000966675.3 Picea glauca | reverse complement strand
CAATAGGAACAAGGCTTCATTCAACTTGATAAAAGTGTGTTAAGACATGGGACCTTTTTAATGTTAGCAAATGTTGATTTTGACAACTAATAGAAAGATAAGGAAAAGAGAAGGCGTAGAAGAACAAGGGGCTACCTCATTGTTGTAGCCAATGAGAGGACAAGGGAAATAAATTATGGAACTAGGTATAATAGATCATATATGTATTTTATTAATTCTTGTGTGGTAGAAAAAAAAAATATTGAGTTAAAAATCACTGGGGAGGTTTGGGATTTACAATGAGAATAACAGAGTGAGAGTGCACCCAGGTGGAAGGATGAAAATGTATTGTTTAGAGAGTTTGGAAGAGGGATAGTGAAACCATATGAGCTGAGATGGATTGATGTGATGTAAAAGTAAGAGAGAAAGGTATTTATGTATTATTTTTTGTTGGATCTTAACATTGGCTCTTAACATTATAAGTAAGAGGTATTGCAAGAGGTGAGTTCATAGTTTTTGTCATCTTTATAGAGTTGATAAGTATTGCAATGAGCATATTATAAAGAATTTCATTGTTTTTGATTGGGTAGAAAGATGAAAAGGTATCATTTGGAATGCATGGAAGAGAGAAAGTGAAACCATATGAAATGGTTGGATGTGAGTTATAACTAGGAGAGAAAGATATTTACGTAGGATGTCTTGGTCACATCATTACATGGAAAGGGTATTGCAATAAAGATGAGTTCATAGGCTTTGTTATCTTTAAAGAGTTGATAGATATTTCAATGGACATCTTATAAAGCATTTCATTGTTGTTCATATGATATGTTCAAGAGTAAATTAGAGTAGTCAAGGGGAGATACATAGCATTCAACATTCTCTTCAAAAATCCCTATGACAAGGGTGACTCCACAATGTTTATTAATGAGAAGATGAGTTTCGTCCTATTGTACAAAGCCCCAATGATAATGAGAGGTGTGAGGAGTGATGGAAAATGTGATTAATCTAGTTACAATTGTCAAGGATTATAGTGGCAAGTTGGTCTTTGATCTAACAATTATGAGTAAAAATGAGACTTAGAGAGAGGAATACATTTCATTCGTCATTATGAGTAACGAGGGAAATTTTTCAATAGAGTTTGGAATAGGGACTATTTTTTGTTGGGGAGAAGTGTCTAAATATTGGTGTACCTTAGGATCGTCAAGGGATTTCTCATCTATGTACAAGGATTTGGATGTGAATTATTATTATAAGAATAATCATTTTGTAGTAGTGTCCTTTGGAGCCTTATAATACTTGCACTAGCATTTGGGATGAGAGGAGGAGTCTAGATTATTGGGATTAGCTTCATGCATTGTTCAATAGGAACTAGGATTTGGATTAGGGATAGCAATAAGGTTAGGATTATGGAAATGAATGAAGTTAGGGATATTTTCTAATTTATTTTCTACAATGAGGATATGGATAAAGAATTTGTATAAGGGGGTTCTCTAAAATAGCTATACTTATTTATAAAAAAACTACAAGTAAACCAAAATTATATTTAAAATACCTCTTTAGGGTTCTAGATTTATAGTTGAAATTTGAGCTAGGTAAAGAGTGTACACTCAATGTATTGTACAACCACCTACACATTAAATTGGACAAATAAATTAGGCAATAAAAACACCACATGGATCTTGGCATATATGCAATATCTACACATTAAATTTGACAAATAACTTGACAATAACAAATAAATTAGACAATAAAAACACCACATGGAACTTGGGATATATATCAATATCTACATATTCATGAGGATTGTGAACTTTTACTAGTATAAATCCTACTTTTAAAAACACGTCAAAACCCTTACCTTTTCATTGTCCTCTCTCCAAATCCATTAGCCCATACAACTTGATAAGAGTTGTCCACGAGATGCATTTCCATCACCAAGAGTTGCATGAATCATAAAAGACAATTTTTTTATATGAGTAAATAATTAATAAGCAAATAAGCATGCATTTAGTTATGTAAAATACTCTAGAAAAAAAATTACGTTGTCGCATACCTTAATGAGCTTCTCTTTGTTTCAAGAATAGGTTATTCTCTACTGAACAGGGCCAACCATGTGAAGGTGGAAGCTCATATGTCCCCTCCCCCCCTCACATCACTCTCAATTCCCCATACCAAACAAATGATTTTCTTTATATAGAAAACATATAGACATTCATGCATAACTAGGATAGTCATCAAAACATATGAACATATAAACATCGATAAAGATCCAAATACAAGACATGAATTTATACATCTAATTTTTCTTTGATTTTTGTTTTTTTACATTCATAAAACTGACAATTGGGATATCAAAACCATCTAAGGAAATTGTATTTTGTGTGCCCTGTCCTTCTATTGTTTGTGTGCACTCATGTACCATACTTATGGTACATCACTGACAAGGGTTATTTGGCATCTGTTCAGGGTCATGAATTGGAAAAACGAAAATGATCATATCGATATGTTGAAATATAATTGAAATAACTAATTCATTATTTTGATTAACATTACACTATTGCTCTTTACCTGTCTCTGTAGCTGTGAAAATTGGTGCATTAATTTCCTTTCCACTTGGTTTCTCTGGAATTTCACCCTCTTGAGCTACATGCTCTTCAATTTTGATAAGATAATATATAAATATAAGTCAAGAAATAAATATCTACAATCACAACAAATATTTCTAATTACGAAGCATACATATCAGAATGGGTACTCTTCTCTACACTATCACTGAACATGTACACCCTTGTATGATGCAGTGTTTGTTGAATACTGCTGGATTCACTAAAGTGGTAGCATTTTTGCTTGAAAAAAACATAAATACTTAGTTAAGGGTGATACAATAAAATGAATAGATTTTACAAGCATGCTACTGCAGTTTCCTTATTCATTTGATTTACCCGCGTGGTTGGGGAGATAGGAGTCTAGCCCAAGATTTTTCTATATTCAATTACACTTTTAAAACCATGCCTATAACCAAGATTTAGGTCCTCCTTAGTGGTAGCAGTGCTGAACATATTTAACTGCAATGCATAACACCATTAAAAATACCAATAACAAAAACATATATTTGTTCACTACTGTTAAATAAATATTAACTATAGTTAATCATTTAAATATTACTATTCTGGCTTTTAGTTTTCCATAGCCATCCTGGCCTAGTTTATGCTGGATGTGTTTTTCCACTCTGTCCTTGGTTTCTTTGGAGGTGTCTGGTAGCCTACATATGGAATTTTTGAAAAACATTAGATATCAGAATTGTTACTTAAAAATGAAAGAAAAACATAAATGATCATATTTCATTGATAATATGACATGTGTTGTACCTTGCTTAACCAGCTTGTGGATGCCTTCCATGTTTTTTAAACAAGTTCTCCTTTGCATCCTCTATTAGCACCTTCCACTCTTTCTCTGGAACCATGGGAGGGAACTTGTGCTTGAGTTCTAATTACAATTTCTCCCTATACTAGGCCCTAGTATATTTTAACTTCTCGCTAGCTAACTTTGTAACCACCTTCTTGTTGAAAGTGTTGTCGAACAAGTTTAACATGTGGTCTATTAAATCATCTTTCTTTTTTCTATCTTGGCCATTCCACCGTGTGCAAATGGTGGGGCCAAACAACTCCAATTCTTTTTCATTTAAGTTTCTATAGAAAACATTGTTTCCTGCAGAAACATGTTATCCATTAATTTATAATAATCTCAAAAAATGTCCATTTCAATTTCATGAAATAAATGAATCAATTAATTAACAATTAACTGCAATCTTCTGAATCTTGATCGGAACAGATGCATCATCCACTAGAAAGGTGACATATTTTGATTTGGTTTTTTTAATTCGTCATGCTCCATGCATAATAGTTTCCTCTCCATCTACAGTACATTCCTCTCTGGAGTCATGTGGAGTCCCAGGCTCTAGCTCATCATGCTTCGATGTGTCGTGCCTATCAAAATCATTGCGCTCATCAATGGATTCGAGGGGAACCTCGGGAGGCTCAAAAGGCCTCACTTGCACTTTTCTATGTCGACATTGTTTTTGCATTGGACCATCACTACTACCTATAGCAGTTTTAGGATCGACAGGTTCCTGGTGCACAGGGTTTAAAAACTCCTACAAACGGAAAAATTTACTTTATCAGATCATATAGAAAATATAAAACAAAAAAACGGATATGAAATTGTCATAGTTGATAAAAATATGTGAAGATGCCACTTACCCCTAAATTATCTATTGTATTTTGTTTCTCTACAATTCTTGCCCTATCCTCCTATGTCAGGGGTCTTTTTCTAAGAAAACCTATATATTTTATGTTAGCCTTCTTCAAGGCCTTCGTTACAATTGTCATTGGGTCAGTGGAAAAAAATATTTCATCCTCATCAATATCCTTAGTGGGAGCCTTCCCATGTTGACCATGCCACAATACATTGATGAAGAAAAGTAATGAGATGAACTTTAACATTTGAGAAATTTAGTTATTGTAGTCATAAGTTATTACTGTATTTAAAATTTACCTGTTGAGGCACAGCGGGTGCCTTTCCATTGTCACCATGGATAGATGTAGTGGGTGATTTTCAGACATGGTCACCCTGTACAGAAGTTGACACAATAAATCAATCAACAAAAGTTATGAAATTCACCCGTAACATTTAAAAAATGAAAGATTGGAGTAATATCATAAAAAAATAACGAAATTTCATAAATTTAGTTGTTGTAGACATAAGTTGTTATTGTATTTAACATTTACCTGTCGAGGCATAGTGGGTGCCTTTCCACGATCACCCTGGATAGATGTAGCGGGTGATTTTCTGCCACATTCATCCTGGACAAAAGTTGACACAATAAATCAATAAAAAAAAGTTATGAAATTCACCTATAACATTAAAAAAATGAAATATTGCAGTAATATAAAAAAAAATAACAAAATTTCAGAAATTTTGTTGTTGTAGTCATAAGTTGTTACTGTATTTAACATTTACTTGTTGAGGCACAGGGGGTGCCTTTCCATGGTCACCCTGGACAGATGTAGCAGATGATTTTCTACCACGGTCACCCTGGACAAAAGTTGAGACAATAAATCAATCAATAAAAGTTATGAAATTCACTTGTAACATTAAAAAAATGAAATATTGTAGTAATATCAGAAAAACAATAATGAAATTTCTGAAATTTAGTTGACGTTTTAGTCATAAGTTGTTACTGTATTTATCATTTTCCTACTGAGGCACAGTGGGTTCCTTTCCATGGTCACCCTGGACAGATGTGGCATGTGATATCTCATGATCACCCTGGATAGATGTTGACACAATAAATTAATCAACAAGAGTTATGAAAGTAATTGTAAAAACTTTATGCAGTAAAAAATTGAAATATTGCAACGATAAATTGTAACAATGATTGATCAAAGGTTGATTTGAATGGTATGTAAGATATTTACCCCCATAGTCGCACCCCCTCCATATATTCGATTTAAGTTGTAATCGATCAACAACTCTTCACCTGGAACTATTGTTTTTGTTGCACATACAAATATATGATTTCCTTCCCATCCCTCAAATATGCAATTTGGTTTCTTAGTTATTTCCACTAGTCATGTACTATTTATAAAGCCCGCAATGTTTCCAGTAGCTTTTGGCCTTCCATCAATATACATAGTTTCCCCTTTATTTTGATTGTTATCTATTAGTTGTATATAATTTGTGGAAAATTTGTATCTCCACATACTTTTCATATATCGGACCAACATCAACTAGTGATTGTAGTTGTATAATAGTCTGACATACTCCATCAATTTAGTTACAATGCCATAGCCAACCTTTATGCCATCCATGGAAAATAACCCCAATCCATTTAAGGATGAAGGAGCAATGCAATACATCCTCCCACCGATGAAGAAATTCGTGTCCACTTCAAGTAGCTCCTTAGGTTCCCATCATTTCACTAGATGTTTATACCTCAAGGGAAACTCAATGTCACCTATTCTCTCAGCATCATAATTACATGACCCTCCGTTGGCAATAAAAAATTGCATGTGTATACAAAATATTTTCCTTACCTTTTCTAACCTAGTTGATCCGGAACAGATAGATCTAGTACAACACGTCTCACTTTGAACCTCTCTTAGTATATCTTGATCATCACTCGAGGAAGATAGATCTGACATATACATATTTGGTGGTACCTACACTCATTAAAACAATAAGATAAGTTATCGTTGCATGTTGCATAAAGTTGCATAAGTTCCATAAAGTTGCATAAGTTGCATAAGTTGCATGTTCCATAGTTGCATATAGTTGCATGTTGCATAGTTGCATAAAGTTGCATATTTGCATATTTCAATATAGTTGCATACGAAATTGTTGCAATATAGTTGCATATAGTTGCAATATAGTTGCATAAGTTGCATTGTTGCATAAAGTTGCATATAGTTGCATATAAGTTTCATAAAGTTGCATATATATGCATATCACCCGACACTCAATGGAGAAATGAATTTTAGACCCATCAAAGAGTTTGAGTGGGGATTGATAGTTTGGAAATCCATGATTCTATAATTTCACATATTTGGAAAGCACCTTTAGTGGCTGGGGGGGAATGGAGGAAAGGTTTGAGTTGGAAATACTGTTGGGATTGGATGTGACAGATACTACAAGATGATCAAGTTGTTGTTTAATCCATTGTATGCATAGGGTGTAATGGTTTTGATGAAGTTGTACAAACTATAAAGGAAAGGGTTGTGGTCTTCTATATGGAAGACTGTGAAGGAGACAATGGGATGGAAGGAGGGGATTTCCTCTCTCGATCTTTTCCAAAGAATCAATAACCATACCCAGTGCTCAAAATATCCTATTTATGCCCATACTCCCACTCGAATACCAAAGATACCCTCGAGAGGTCATCTATGGTGGTTTGAGGTGTCATTCATGAAATTTGAGCCCCAGAAGTTGCATAAAATCTTGAGAGATTGGGTGTGCTAGTTTGAGGTGTCATGTTTGGCCATGGATGACTAGAAGCTTTGTACTTCAACTAAGCCTTGGGTTCCCCCCTCAACCATATGAAGGCCTTAAGACCCATAGTTAATTCTCAAAACCTTGTGAGAGCACTAACATCATTTCTTAGATGACTCTAAGCTTTCTTTTTCCCCTAAGGCATGGCCTTCTTCCCTATATCATTTCCAAGACCTTGAGACACATACATACTACTCAAAAACCCCTAGTTGGTCTAGAACCGGTAGATATAGTACAATATGTCTCACTTTTAATCTCTCCAGTTATTTCTTGATCATCACTTGATAGTTCCATATAGTTGCATAGTGGCATATAGTTGGATAAGTTGCATATAGTTGCATATATTTGCATATAGTTTCATATAGTTGCATAGTTGCATATATTTGCATATAGTTGCATATAGTTGCATAGTTGCATATAGTTGCATAAGTTGCATATAGTTGCATAGTTGCATGTAGTTGTCATGAGTTGCAGTTAGTTGTAGCTAGTTAAAGGCTTAGTCAATGCAAACTCTTTCAAACAAATCAATTTAAGAACAAAAACAACCAAGAATCCAAAACTAAATTTGAGAATAATTACCTAATATGAATATGGAATCTAGAGTTGGAAGTGTAGTTGTGTGAACACTTCCATGTATTATAGTACTAGGATTGATGAAGTTATAACCACTCACACATGATATTTTCTATATAGAATAGGGGATAAAAATGCTATGTGATAGTGTCACACAATGGATTCCATGTATTGATGGGCTTTGTCATGCATTTGGAAGTAGAAGATTGAGTTAAATGTAGAATTATAAATTGACTTGTTCACTAAGTTTGAATGATTCCTTGTAGATATTTTATTGTAAGGATAAATATTGGAGCCTGTGAAAATCTAGAAGTGCAATGTGAGGCTACTAATCTAGGAATCTAAGGCTTCTCCATTCGTTTGTCTTCTATATTCTTGTAAAAGTGAGTGTTTATGTTTTTTATTAGGGATCCTATTAACAATTTCATGAGATCTGGATGCAATAGTGCTTGAGATGATTAAAGAAATGTCCAGGAAAAGGCTTGGTTTCGATTGGCTCACATGTGAAATGGATTTTGTGGGGGAATTTTCTTTCCTGCATATATTTATTTTGGTCTTTTAGGGTTGTCTATGTGATTTGAACTTGGGTTGATTCTTTCATGTCATATGTATACTATGGGGTGATTCTAATGTGAATATATGAAATGTGTATTTGTATATTCATAGAATTATATAGAATACACATTGATTTCAAACTACCTCCTTAATGAAGATTTGGAATAGAGTGCACTCCCGATTAGCATTATGGCAAGCCCAACCGAAAAGGCGCAAAAAAAACATACAAAGAAGGCTCCCAAGATGACAACGCAGCTAGACTCCATGGAAGAAGCCTCTTTCGAGCTTCCAACACCCCTAGGAGGGAAGAAAAAACTTATCTCATCGAGTAGGCTAGTGGCCAACAACAATTTCAGGGGAAACCCTAACATGGGAACCATCCATTTGGGCCCGGATAAGAGTTGAGAAGGGACTGAGGGCACGAAAGTTTCTAAACCCTAGCTGTTGGCGTAGCCTTGATCTAGAGAATGAGAGAAAAGGAGCCAGCATGGGAGCAAAGGATCTTTTTTTCTTTGCCTTCATTGTGGAGTAGTTCGTCGAACCCCCAACAATAGAGGTTGAAGATCCCAACATCTATGGTTGTTCCTTTATCTACCCCTACATTTTTATACTCCATATTTTTTATCTACTCTAGGCAATATGTTCGGTATATTTATCAAAGTAGACTCAGATCGAATATCGAACGGATTCATCACTTTCGCTCGCATATGTGTTGAAATTGACCTCAGTTAAGGGATTCTGGATAGGATCCTTATTGATTGGACTGAGGGAGATCCTTACACGTAGATGGTTGATTATGAGAACACCACTTTCAGATGTCTCTCTTGTCAGCAAATAGGGCACCTCTAGGCAATGTGTCCTCTATCCCCTACCCCTTCCTTGACCCCTAGAGCATGAAAAAGAGATAATGGATAGCAAGTCCCAAAGCCTCACAAAAGTAGCTCAAACCCTTCCTCTGAAAATGAGAAGCATCACAAAGATGCACCAACTCCTCCTCCTTCTACAATGCCTTCACGGACTCCAACATTTTCTCAACAACCAACTGTATATCCAAAACACCAACACTCAACTTCTGCACAAAATCATGAAGCTTCAAAAGTCCTAATTCCATTTCCAACAGCTAAGCCTTTGCACCCACCCCTCGAAAAGGAGGAAACAAATGACACAATCATGGCCACATCCTTGCCCCCAGGGACTCAGAAGCGTCCTCATGAATCAGAAAATTCAGACAGAGACAAAGAAGCACCCTCTACTTCAGCAACTCAAGATTATGGCATTTCCTCAGACAATATGGCTTTGGTAATGAAATTTTTTGAGCCTACCATCTCCTCTGGTTGGATTTATGCTCATAAGAGAAAAGGCACAAAGGAACCTTCACAATGATCTGGCCCTTTCTCTCTTTCTTGTATTGTTTCTTCTCGCTTTTCCCACACACTCCTCGTGGCTCTATTTTAGTAGTTATCTCTCTGGGGGGTCTTTTCCCATCAACAAATCGATGTATCACTTTATACTTTTTTACTATATTGAATAGAAGGATTCTCATCTTATTTACAAAAAGAAAAAAAAAATACCTCCTTAATAATTTTGTACTTCAATTTGAAATATCTTCTAAACAAAATCTATGAGCATTCACACCAATACCCAATGTAGTGTGGTTTTGAAACATGACACGATTAAGGTGAAAACAGATTTTTATAAGGTAGACACAATGATAGATCACAACATGTTTTGGATTTCAACTCCATGATCTAAGATATGCAATAGTTAGAAAGTGAAAAGGTGAAAATTGTATGTCACTTAAAATATGAAAGTGAATATAGGTGAAAATTGTATGTCACTTAAGTTATTTTGGTGGCATTGTGCGATGAGGATAGAGGTGCCCTAAATGTTGACCCATCCTATATGGTAGGGTTGAGGATGGGGTATAAAAAGAGTATGAAGTTCATAAAATAGCTCAAGGGATGTGATATTTCATTCAAAACCATCGTCAATAATAAATTGGGATAGGTATTGTCTGATTTGTAAATTGTGATGGTAGAGAGAGGATGAGTTAGTGGTTGGGGAAGAGGTGGCCATTGATGCAAGAGTTTTATAATGGTTGGAGGGGTTATCTAAATCAAGGAGATCTAGTTTTGGTGGTGAAGGTTTGGCTATGGTTGTAGAAAGTAAACATAAAGTCATGGGGATCTTGCAAGGAATTCAAATCCATGATATCATGTGTGAAGGTATGGTGAAAAATAAAAAAATTCAGGGTTATGTGGGGTGATGAAAAAGGGTCGAGTGCAAGGAAAAAACCAATAGGTGTTTGCAGACATTCCACTTTTCCACAAACATAACACACTTAAGATCCTCATTAAGAGTGATTTTGGTAAATTAGAGCACAACATGTCACACTTAAGATCCTCATATAGTTGCATAGGTTTCATTGTTGTATAAAGTTGCATATAGTTTCATATAGTTTCATAAGTTGCATATAGTTGCATAAGTTTCAATGTTGCATAAAGTTGCATATAGTTGGATATTGTCATTAAAAAACATGATAAGTTGCATTGTTGCATATAGTTGCATAGTTGCAGTTAGTTGCATATAGTTGCATATGAATTTGTTGCAATATAGTTGCAATATAGTTGCATATAGTTTCATAAATTGCATTGTTGCATAAAGTTGCATATAGTTGCATATAGTTGGATAAGTTGCATATAGTTGCATATAGTTGCATAGTTGCATATAGTTGCATAGTTGCATATATTTGCATATAGTTGCATATAGTCGCATAGTTGCATATATTTGCATATAGTTTTATATAGCTTCATAGTTGCATATAGTTTCATAAGTTGAATATAGTTGCATAAAGTTGCATATAGTCACTAAAAAACATGATAAGTTGCATTATTACATATAGTTTCCTAGTTGCATATAGTTCCATATAGTTGCATATTTTCATATAGTTGCTACGAAATTGTTGCAATATAGGTTCAAGTTGGCAATAATGTTGGAGGGGATGGCTCTATGGGCAGTGTCTAAACAGATTAATCCAACACGATGTTTTAAGACGTGACAATCTGTCACATAATGTGTGACTTTATTGGAAGTGACGTCTTTGATTTGGTTTGGAGGATGAACAACTAGTGAATTTGTGAAAAGGATGTCAAGATATTGAATGGCATTGTCTTGAATGCAAAGAAGGAGAAATGGCTTAGTTGGGTAGGGTAATGACATGAGCTTTTCTATGAACCAAATGAAATATTTCAACACCATAATCAAACCTTTTTACACTATTTGTTCAAAAGATTGCCTAAACAAGATGTTGGGTCATGGAATGAAATTATTGTTGGTTATTCCAGGATTTCCATCCCTAGAAGCCTTCACAATATTCAATTTGAATGAAATCATCTGCCCCCCCATGAATCCTTGACATTCTTCAATGAAATGCATGTCCTAGGCATAAAACCCAACTTAATCACCATGGTTAGTGTTATTCCTGAATGCGTAGATTTATTGGATTTGGAACAAGGTAGGTAGATATATGGAATGAAATCATTGTTGGTTATCCCAGATTCTTTTTCCCCATTAATCCTTGACATTATTCAATGAAATGTGTGTAGTAAATATTGTTGGTTATTCCGGGATTTTCCATCCCTAGAAGCTTTCACATTATTCAATTTGAATGAAATCATTCCCCTCCCATGAATCCTTGACATTCTTCAATGAAATGCATGTCCTAGGCCTAAAACCCAACTTAATCACCATGGTTAGTGTTATGCCTAAATGCGTAGATTTATTGGATTTGGAACAAGGTAGGTAGATATATGGAATGCAATCATTGTTGGTTATCCCATATTCTTTTTCCCCATTAATCCTTGACATTCTTCAATGAAATGTGTGTAGTCTTAGGCATAAAATCCAACTCAATCATTGTGGTCAATGCTCTGCATGCATGTTCATATTTATTGGTCCTAGAATAAGTTAAGTAGATCAATTGTTATGCAATAAAATTTGATTTGAATGTAATGTTTTTTGTGGGAAGTAGTCTTGTTGAAATGGAATGCAATTAATGCGAGATAAACCCCACAATTTGAGGTCAAACCATAATATATAGAAAAGAATTTTGTAATACCTTTTGATTTCCCCTACATTTTAACTATGAGCCATATTTGGTTGTCTTGGGAATAAAACCCAACTCAATTACCATGGTTAGTTTTTTGTCTACATGTGAAAATTTATTGGCTCTGGAACAAGGTAAGAAGATCCATTATTATGCAATAAAAAAATTGATTTGAATGTAATATTGTAGCGGGAAGTGGTATTCTAGAAATGGAATGAAAATATTGTTGATTGGGATATAATTAGTAAATCCTTATTGGTAATGAAGTGTAAAAATTACTTTGTCCATGGTGACTTGGTGAGGTTCTTTAATTTTTCAATGAGATGAGCCTTGCTAGTAACCAAATGAAAGATTCCAACACCTTAATCAAAACACTTTACACTAATTGTTCAAAACACAATGTAAAAAATATGTTGGGTCATTGAATTAAATTGTATGAGAAATTTTTTTTAGGGTGGTGGAACTCATGTTATGCAGGAATCCGTAGTACTATTTCATGAACACAGGTCCAAAAAAATTGATAGATTGTCGATATGTTCATTAGTTTTCACTTTACTGCAATCCCTAGCTCATGACCTAAAGAAATTGAAGGATAATGGCCATTTTTCTCCTAGGTGTGAAAAAACCACGTAGAGAATTTCCAATGCATACCGTCATCTCCAACAAGTGTATTTGGGTGTGGTGGAGGTGAGAACATTGACCTTACCCTTTTGGGGCAGTTATTTCCTACTTTGCCCATCAATTGTATTTTGAAAATGCATCTCATTAGGAAAAACCTTAGTTTTTAAAATAATCAAAGAAACCCTTTTAGAGTGGTGGAACTTGTTTGAGTCCAAAAAAAATAGAAAATCATTGATCCATTCATCAGTTTCATTTTTTCATAGACTCTAGCTTGCAGCTCGAAGTCATTGGTGGGTAATGGACAATTTTCTCCAGTGTGTGCACAGCCACAACAAACATTGCAACTATGTTTCGTTAACTCTATTAGTTTGATTGGGCTTGGTGGAGGTGAGAAAATTGTCTACATACTTATAGGAAATCTATTTTGTACTTCAACCATCAAATTCATTTTGAGAATGACTCTCACTAGGAAAAACCCTAGTTTTAAAAATCGTCTAAGAAAACAATTTTAGGATAGTGGAACTTATGTGATATGGGCATCTCTAGCACTATTCCCTGTACATGAGTGTAGTGAAACTGATTACTAATTGATTTTTCTAATGTTTTTTATTTTATCGTAAACCCTAGCTAAAAGCTCAAAGCTTAAGGGACAATGGCCATATTTCTCTAAGTAATGAAAAAACAACATCGAGCATTGAAATCATTTTATAAATGAGGATAAACCGAATACATGGATATATAGTCTTACCAATTTTTTCATGCCGATGTCTATATATCGCTCTCCTCCTCTATCACTCCAACTAGCAAGGGCACTCTCACTGGCTATTCTCCTATGTCGCTTGGCCAACAAGGGAACTCTCACAGGTCACTCTAGGTGGTTTTATTCCCATGTGTCCTCCTTCTCCACGTGCCCTCCTCTAGTGTCCCCTCCTTCCTTGTGTGACCTCCTCTCCACTCTGTGTGCATGGGCGTGATCTATGAGCGCAAGAATTTAGTGTTTGATTTTGTTTTGTTTATTTATTTATTTATTTATTTTTTAGTTTATTTGTATATAATATAATTTGTATATTATATATATATATATATTATATAATATATAATCCCATTCTCATAGCCCCTGAGACATTTAATCCCAAAAATAGGTGAGTGTGGAGGTCTGGAAGGGGTCAAGTGCCCCAGAAAAAGTGAGAGTCCAAAAACCCCTAGATTTAGAGAGGGAGTGACTAGCAGAGGTGAGAAGACCGTCGAGGAGGAGGAGAAGGGGAAGTGAAGGGAGGCCAAACTAAGTCTGATAAAAGACTCCCCACCTGTAGAAAAAGAAGTAGACTCATAAATAAAAGGTGGAGCAAGGGACACCGAAGTAGAAAGAGAAGTAGCCAAGGAAGACATACCTGATAAAGCGTGTTCTCATTGGAGGAGGTAGTCCAAGGAAGGTGAGGAGAGAGGCCCTGCAACCGAGTGTCCTGTCCACCCCGAGCCCTACAAGAATCCATCGGCCGACCCTAATCCCATTGAGAGAGAATATACCATGTTCGTTTGAGCCTGATTGTTGTGTTCCCCCACGCCCTGTTGAGAACCCCATTTCTTGTGCAGGGAAGAGGTGGAGGTGCCCGTCCCTCTCTTATGTCATTGTTTTCCCTTGGAGTAACTAGGGGGCCCCTTTGTAAGGGGGAGACCCATAAAATGGTTCATGTGGGAACATGATGTAAATATCTAAACTTGGTCTCATAAATATGGTGCTCCTTAGACTATCAAAAAATTAAAAGAGGAATCTGTGTATGAAATATAAACCCTCTACAAATAGAGAAACCAACATTCAAAAAAATGTCATATATTCCTATTGGTGTATTAACTTGGTGGATGCATAATTCTAATGCCCAAGATACTTATAACTATAGAATAGTTGAATATCTGGCCCGATATTCTTAAGTTGTGTCTTCCTTCAAGTTCCTCTAAATATGCCCCATGAAGAAAAGGAAATTTATATCGAAAACTTATGCTTTTTATTTTAATGATTCTCAATGAATAACATTTGAAGCTGGCAATGTGAAGCCATGTCTTCCTCATTACATCGCTTTACATATATACATTTTTTCATGAAGAACAAACATATTTAGGACAATGGTTGATGAGGGAGCTTCCACATCCATTATGCCTTTATCATGTTGGTGTGCACTAGGATCCCCTAAGATAGTCCCATCACTAATGATGAAATCCTTTGATGACATTCTTTCAGGACTCATGGAATTATTCCTTTATTCTACTTGAAATTGGGGGAAATGTAGTGACCTGTATAGATAGAGGTTATTAGTAATCCTTTAGAATATAATCTTCTCCTAGGTTATAGTTGGACTTGTGAAATGATGGATGTGGTATCTATGTTTTTTTGCGTGATTTATTTCCCTCACTAGGGAAAGATTATTCCTACTAACCAATTGTCTTATTTCTAAACTAGTCAAACTACTTCAACAAGATGGAATGTTCAATTGATCAAGAATTCCATGAGGACATGAGAAAATGTGGGTGTCAGGATGTACCCATTCTTGATGGGAAATTTTAATCTCCCCTCACCCATATCTTACATTAACTCTTCCCATGTATGTGTGATATTGTACATCTCTAGAAACTCCATGGAAATGGAACGTTTCTTCAAAACATTTTACATTGAATATCTATGGGGTTTACCAAATCCTTATATCTTGGCATAGGAAAAAATACATGTAAATATGTCTCTTACTTTTTCTATGGATAAAATCACTTATTATACCATTCAAATGTCCTTACTAGACACTATTCATGCTTCTTCTCTAATGGAGGAGTATGATCCGTTTGCTTCACTTATGTTGGCCTCCGACTCTTATCTGTCCTTAGACTCTTTCAATATTGTTTTTTCTTAAGATAAATTCATCATCAAAGCCATGGATGGAGCTAAGAAACCACGAGAAGACAAGAGTTTAATTGGATTGTGATCCTATAAGAGTTTAATCTGGAGTTCACATAAGCTAATTCGAATAAGTATCTAGTCTTTGTATAGTTAATTCCAAAGATACCTAAGGGTGAGGATAAAATCAAAACTGAATCATTCCCTAACAATCACATTTTCCTCACCTCCTATGTTGAACCTTAGTATGGAGACATATCTGTCTATATTTAGACTCAAATATTTCCATCAAACTTCACTTGTGATAAGAAGTGATGTTCTCACCATTTCCAAGATATACCTTATCATTGGAAACCCTTTTTATAATCATGGGGTGGATGAAAGGTTGTGTTGTTGTTTGACTCATGAATACGTGGAAAGGGTTATGAATGATTTTCGTAGTGGATCCTATGGATATCATTTCTCTCAATTGTAAATATCCCAAAATTATTTATGAACTAAATATTTTTGTCCCACTTTCTTTAAATATTATTTTGAAGCCATTAGGAAATGTCATCCATGCTAGGTTTTACTAGGAAAATGTGCATGCACTAAGTTCCATTGTATATTTTTATCACCATTGGGACCTTCACCAAGTGGGGTTTTGATTTTACGACAAGTTACCCAACCTCATAAAAAGGTCACAAATACATTATTATGGCTATAGGGTACTTCACAAAGTGGGACAAGGTTGTGCTAGAATTGTCAGATGATGGTGAGACATCATTTTTCTTATCAAACTATGTCATTTTTAGATTCAATATACTTAGGAAGATTGTCACTAATCATTGTAATCACTTTCGAAAAAAATGATGTCACAACTAGTTGCCAATTTATGGTTATATTAGGAACACTTGTCACATTACTACCATAGGCTAATGGCCAAGTAGAGGTGGTCAATAAGTCCTAGAAAACAATTCTCCAAAAACAAAAATGTGAGTCAATCCAATTATCATTTAATTCCATTTATATATCTTTACATATATCAAACCTTGGTGAATACTTCCATGGGTTTTACACCTTTTCAACTTGTTCATGGGGTATAACAAAATTTTCCCATTGAATGTTAAATTCCTTAACTCAAGATAGTCAGTGAAATCCTCCCTAACACTACTATGTTAGAAAAATTCCTCATTCACCTGGAACAATTCAATGAGAACTATAGATATGAGTCCATGGTGAATGAAGCTCATAAAAAAAAACTCAAGGCTCAAAATGATAAGTTTTTCCATCATCAAGTTTTCTTAAAAGAAGATTTGTTCTTAGTTTGCGAATATGACACGTATGTCGTAGGCAAAGGAAAAATTAATCTAATTTGGAATAATTACTACATTGTGAGCCATGTCCTAGAAAATTGATCTTATGAGTAAGAATATTATTAGGGAAATGTTTTGGATGAGCCATGAAATGGGATATATCTAAAAAGGTACTACACTTAGGAATTACTACCTGGGTCTTTCCCCTTATAATGTTTCTACATTAGGTTTTTTTCTACTTAGTTTTTTAGTTTTAATTTTATTTTTGGTTGTTGCACATCATGATTTGTGCTTGGTTAGCATATGTCATTCTATTCACTTGGGTTTATAGGGTTCATGGATAGTGCTAGCTACCACACTCAGATACTTTATTCCATTTCTTGGGTAATTTACTCTCCCACATTCCAACTTGTGACCTTAGAAGGTGATTTTCTATGGATTGCAAAGAATAACATGGCTAAGTACAAAGTTGTAATTGAAATGCTATCGGAAATAATTTCAAGACTAATTCCAAACATAGCAGTTCACTTATACTCACAATTGGTATTGTTGTATTTGAGAGGTGCCTACCATGTCCATGACCCTATGGTTGTATGGAAATTTTTACGAGTGCGACTCTTTGAGCACTCTTTTGAATTTATTACATGCATTCACATTACGAGAAGTTTTAATCATTTGTTTGATGCATTAGATAACTATGCATTAGACTAGAATTTGTCACATTAACCAAAATAAAATCATTCATATACATAATATGATAAACAAGAACATTTGTTTTGAACATAAGGAAGGATAAAAAAATATATGAAAATAAGTGAAGGAAGAAAATTAAGAAGTTACATGTGTTGTCCCATTCCATGTCAACAACAACACATCCATTCACTCGGAACAAATCAATGACTCCACGAAAATAGGGTTTTTGGTTTACATGATGAATTGATGATGGAAGAAAGTGGGCGTGTGAGTCAAATTTGAATCCAAAACCCCTCTCATGTCATTAAGGCATGTCAATAGTCTATCCATGTCAAATTTCAATGCATTCAAAAACAGTTTCAACAAATTTCAACGTTAGCCCCATTCATAGGTCAATGTTGCCCATGTCTAGTCCTAGCACAATTTCCTTGTAAAATTTGTATAAGATATAATTTGGAGAATGATAATTTTGAAGGTGCTAGGCCTATACCTACACACCATGGTGATATCACCTCTCATTGACAGTTAGTGTATTGATCCCTTTTAGTTTCAGGTTGTTATTTTTTTCAATTGCACGCACCTTTCAATCTAGTCAAATTTCAATTAATGTCTCTCGTTACTGTAGGGTTATAAAGCCTCATGATCCCAATGCCCATATGCCTCCAACCTTATGATATAATTATCATTGGGTGACAACTGTCATGGAGGGTGATGACTAAGACTAGGGTCAACTTTCAATTCAAGACCAGGAATGACCAGGCCCACATCAACTAAAGGAAGAAAATTAAGAAGATACATGTGTTGTCCCATTCCATGTCAACAACAACACATCCTTTCATTGGGAACAAATCGATGAATCCACTAAATTAGGTTTTATGGTTTACATGATGAATTGATGATGAAATAAAGTGGGCGTGTGAGTCAAATTTGAGTCCAGAAACCCTCCCATATTGTTAAGTCATGCGAATAGTCTATCCATGTCAAATTTCAATGCATTCATAAATAGTTTCAACAAATTGCAACATTGGCCCCATTCATAGGACACTATTGTCCATGTCTAGTACTAATACAATTTCCTTGTAAAATTTGTATAAGATATAATTTGGAGAATGATAATTTTGAAGGTGCTAGGTCTATTCCTACACACCACGGCGAGATCACCTCTCATTGACAGTAATTGTATTGATCCCTTTAAGTTTTGGGTTGTTAGTTTTTTCAATTGCACGCACCTTTCAATCTAATAATAGTTTAATTAATGGCTCTTGTTACTGTAGGGTTATAAAGACTCATGATCCCAATTCCCATATGCCTCCAACCTTGTATTATAATGATCATTGGGTGACAATTGTCATGAAGGGTGACGACTAAGACTAGGGAAAACTTTCAATTCAAGACCAGGAATGACCAGGATCACATAAAGTGAAGGAAGAAAATTAAGAAGGTACATTTGTTGTCCCATTACATGTCAACAACAACGCATCCATTCACTGGGAAAAAATCAACAACTCCACTAAATTAGGGTTTATGGTTTACATGATGAATTGATGATGGAAGAAAGTGGGCATGTGAGTCAAATGTGAGTCCAGAAACCCTCCCATATCATCAAGGCATGAAAATAGTATATCCATGTCAAATTTCAATGTATTCATAAATAGTTTCAACAAATTTCAACATTGGCCCCATTCACAGGTCATTATTGCCCGTGTCTAGTCCTAGTACAATTTCCTTGTAAAATTTGTATAAGATATAATTTGGAGAATGATATTTTTGAAGGTTTTAGGATTGTTCCTACACACCATGGTGAGATCACCTCCTATTGACAGTTGATGTATTGATCCCTTTCAGTTTTGGGTTGTTAGTATTTTCAAATGCATGCACCTTTCATTCTAGTCAAAGTTGATCAATTAATGTCTCTTGTTACTGTATGGTTATAAAGCCTCATGATCTCAATGACCACATGCCTCCAACCTTATGATATAATGATCATTGGGTGACAACATTTATGAAGTGTGATGACTAAGACTAGGGACAACTTTCAATTCAAGACTAGGAATGACCAGGCCCACATCAAGTGAAGGAATAAAATTAAGAAGGTACATGTGTTGTCCCATTCCATGTCAACAACAACACATCCATTCATTGGGAACAAATTGATGACTCCACTAAATTAGGGTTTATGGTTTACATTATGAATTGATGATGGAATAAAGTGGGCATGTGATTCAAATTTGAGTCCATAAACACTCCCATATTAATAAGGCGTGTGAATAGTCTATCCATGTCAAATTTCAATGCATTTAGAAAAAGTTTGAAAAAATTTCAACATTGGCCCCATTCACAAGTCACTATTGCACGTGTCTAGTCCTAGTACAATTTGCTTGTAAAATTTGTATAAGATATAATTTAGAGAATGATGATTTTGAAGGTGCTAGGCCTATTCCTACACACCATGGCGATATCACCTCTCATTGATAGTCAGTGTATTGATCCCTTTTAGTTTTGGGTTGTTAGTTTTTTCAATTGCACGCACCTTTAAATCTAGTTAAAGTTCAATTAATGTCTCTTGTTATTGTGGGGTTATAAAGCCTCATGATCCCAATGACCACATGCCTCCAACCTTATGATATAATGATCATTGGGTGACAACATTTATAAAGGGTGATGACTAAGACTAGGGCAACTTTCAATTCAAGACCATGAATGACCAGGCCCACATCAATTGAAGGAAGAAAATTAAGAAGGTACATGTGTTGTCCCATTCCATGTCAACAACAAGTCAACAACAACGCATCCATTCACTGGGAACAAATCGATGAATCCACTAAATTAGGGTTTATGGTTTACATGATGAATTGATGATGGAAGAAAGTGGGCATGTGAGTCAAATTTGAGTCCAGAAAACCTCCCATATCGTTAAGGCACGTGAATAGTCTATCCATGCCAAATTTCAATGCAGTAAAAAATAGTTTGAAAAAATTTCAATGTTGGCCCCATTCACAGGTCATTGTTGCCCATGTCTTGTGCTAGTACAATTTACTTGTAAAATTTGTATAAGATATTTGGAGAATGATAATTTTGAAGGTGTTAAGATTATTCCTACACACCATGGTGAGATCACCTCTCATTGAAAGTCGATGTATTGATCCCTTTTAGTTTTGGGTTGTTATTATTTTCAACTACACACACCTTTTGATCTAGTCAAAGTTGATCAATTAATGTCTCTTGTTACTGTGGGGTTATAAATCCTCATGATCCCAATGACCACATGCCTCCAACCTTCTGATATAATGATCATTGGGTGACAACATTTATGAAGGGTGATGACTAAGACAAGGGGAAAATTCAATTCAAGGCTAGGAATGACCACGCCCACATCAAATGAAGGAATAAAATTAAGAAGGTACATGTGTTTTCCTAGTCCATGTCAACAACAATGCATCCATTCATTGGGAACAAATCGATGACTCCACTAAATTAGGGTTTATGGTTTACATGATGAATTGATTATGGAAGAAAGTGGGTGTGTGAGTAAAATTTGAGTCCGGAAACCCTCCCATATCATTAAGGCATGTGAATAGTCTATCCATGTCAAATTTCAAAGCAGCCAGAAACAGTTTGAAAACATTTCAACATTGGCCCCATTCACAGGTCATTGTTGCCCGTGTCTAGTTCTAGTACAATTTCCTTGTAAAATTTTTATAAGATATTTTGAGAATGATAATTTTGAAGGTGCTAGGCCTATTCCTACACACCATGAAGAGATCACCTCTCATTGATAGTCGGTGTATTTATCCCTTATAGTTTTGGGTTGTTAGTATTTTTAATTGCATGCACCTTTCAATCTAGTCAAAGTTGATCAATTAATGTCTCTTGTTACTGTGGGGTTATAAAGCCTCATGATCCCAATGACCACATGCCTCCAAACTTATGATATAATGATCATTGGGTGATAACATTTATGAAGGGTGACAACTAATAATAGGGGCAACTTCAATTCAAGGCTAGGAATGACCAGGCTCACATCAAGTGAAGGAATAAAATTAAGAAGGTACATGTGTTGTCCCATTCCATGTCAACAACAACACATCCATTCATTGGGAACAAATCGATGACTCCACTAAATTAGGGTTTATGGTTTACATGATGAATTGATGATGGAAGAAAGTGGGAGTGTGAGTCAAATTTGAGTCCAAAAACCCTCCCATATCGTCAAGGCATGTGAATAGTCTATCCATGTCAAATTTCAATGCATTCAAAAACAATTTGAAAAAATTTCAATGTTGTCCCCATTCACAGGTCACTGTTGCCCGTGTCTAGTCCTAGTACAATTTCCTTGTAAAATTTGTATAAGATATTTGGAGAATGATAATTTTGAGAATGATAATGATTAGTTGATGATGGAAACACCTACATCATTGGTATGATTAGGCACAGTCGTGCAAAGATCCTCTTGGTTTCGAGAATAGTTCATTCTCTACTAAACAGGGGCAACCACATGAAGGTGGAAGATATAATTATGCCCCCCCCTCACATCACTCTCAATTTCCCCATATTGCCTAATTTGAAATTCTAAAGAACATGTATCATATACTATATTATACAAAATAAAAACATATAAAGATCATATAAAATATAAAAACACATACCTCTTCTTTTCAAAAATTACATATCAGTCATATTCTTCTTCAACCAGCTCAACATTTGTATCAGGATCTGGTTCAGAATCGATATTGGTGAAAGTCTCATTCCTATGAACATCATCGTCAGTGTCATTTTCGCTACTATAGTTATCTATATCGTCAATGAGATCATTGTCTCCTACATTTGGATGATCAACTTCTTCAACTTCTTCGTCTGACACATCGACTACATGAGCCACCTGCTCCTGATCTGCATAATCATGATATTCTTCCTCATTATTATCTTCATCCTCAGCTACATTTTTGTACTTTACTAGTATTCCTCTTGGATCATATCTAACAACGCATGACCAACCTTCTTTACTAGGTACCTCTAAGTAAAATACTTGCTCACATTGACTTGGAAGAACATAAGGATCTCTACCTGGTTCAAATGCCCTTGTATTAACCATGGTAAATCCATTATAATCCTCAATAATAGTTCTTTCAGGATCATGTTCATGCATCCGTAGCCTATACCATTTAACCTCAAACAAAACTATTTTAAAGGAATTAAAATCACACTCAATTATATCCTCCAAATGACCATAATACCTATTCTCAATTTCTTCTGGATTTCTATCACCTCTAGAGGAAATGTTGGTGACCTTAAACACTGCAGTTATCCCACAATCCGAGGTTTTCATATTATTATCCAACATTTTTATACAAAATTTACGACCATTACACCACATAGCCTTGTGATGTTTCAACTGCAACATGGACAACAAGTAAAAAATAAATTGCCAATTAATAATCCTCATATAGGACTTACTAAATATATATTTTAGTAATTAAACAAACCAAATACATTGAAAAATTGGGAAAAGACTAGGAAAATGTGGGTAAAAAAATTAACTTGCTTGTTTATCTTTTAAACCAAAGGCTAAATCGACTTCCCTTGATGTAAGATCAGGAAATTGATCTCGATGATGATGCATTGTTTTAATCATCTTACTCACCCCTTCCCATAGTAACCTACCAAAGTATTATTTAGTATATTGTATCCAATGCTCCATCCAATCAAGGTTGTTTGCAATGTATAAATGTAAAGCATCCCACTCTCGAGAAACTATATGATAGCATAACAATTTAATATCATTAATTATTTATTGTTAATAAAGGAATAATTTAATAAATGTGTAATATATTAAATCTATGTCAACATATAATAATTTCCTTTCACAGTCCTCATTTTACCTTTCCCCAATAGGACCTCCCCTTTAAATTTGATGATGGAGTCGAGATGCCAAATGCAAGGCACATTCATATTTTCTGCTAATTTAGGTATATATTGACTAATATACACCATGCATTGATATACCATATATCCATCAACCATAGAACCCTCCAAACGTGCTCTTTGTCTAACAAAATTCTTTAGTGACTTCAAGTGCCTCTCCACCATCCACATCGACCTTGTGTGTATTGGTCTGCATATTTCAATCTCCTCAACTTTGTGTATAAGGTAGTGTTCTTGTGCATTGAAAAATGATGGAGGTAGATACTATTGCATTTGACACATTAGTTGGGGAATTTCTCTCTTCCAATACCTTATATCTTTTTGATGATAGCCACCTACAAATGTCGATGCAATAAAATAATATCAAGGCATACATAAATTTGCAGATAAAAGATTATATGTCAATAATTTTCACTACAAATCACATGAGAAGTACATTTTCCTTATAAAACAATACTTACCTCATGTATTTGCCAAGTACATAAATAATTTGTTTTATGTTGTTTTCAAAGTCGTCTGGGAGAGATAAAGGTAGAACATATTGTAACAAAAAACAAATAATTATTATTTGTTTCCAAAAAATGCATACCAATAAGGAAATATATTATAACCTACTAATTACCTTAATGAATATATGTCAGTCATGTGTTTTAACCCCACCAAAATCACCTTTTTTAGTTAAGATATTTTGCATGTTCGACAAAAAGCCCCGTCGGAAACCTAATTTTTTGAATGACCTCTTTTACAATATTGCTTTGTTGCTCCGTCAACAACTAAGGAAGACTAGTATTTTGTTCACGACCATCACCATTAGAATTAATAATGACACTTTACAATGCGTGATTAGCTTCTCGAATGTCACAACTAATCTTTCCAATTGTCTCTTTGTCAGTCCTTCCATCTAATATTCACCATAACAATTATGTTATGTTCTTCCCAATATGCATTGTATCAAACAAATGAACTATTTGTAGGTTCTCGTAGTATGGAAATATATTGAATTGCATCAGGTAACTTTTCATTCCTCATGGAAGCCCATATGTGCCTTAACGACATTCATGAAACATCAACAAATTGAAATTAACACTAATTAATGGGACATAATGAAATTAACCAAAGATTTATATAATATGTCATACATAAATAATTTGCATACCTTGACAATTTCTAATATATTCCAACTTCCATAGGCGAGGTGTCATTCTTCATGGGTTTTTTTTTTATTCTTTACCATTGAAATTTGCCTTGTCTGTAGTTCGATAACTATGGATCTTAGGCAGAAAGTGCCTATACTCATCAAACACTTCCTTTGCTAAACTCCTTGAACGATGAGATTTTATCCTCGGACCACAAACTGGGCATGCAAATTTACCCTTTGTTTGAAG
>JZKD02S1944462.1:179474-209738 GCA_000966675.3 Picea glauca | reverse complement strand
GAGAAATTTTTATGACTATGTATTTCAGTTTGTAAGCCATAAGGGCATGTAGTTGTAAATGGTATTGTTGTTGAAGACTCACATGATTTATTTCATCATATTTGTCTTCTATGTTCTTTGTTATATTCTTCATCTTGTCTAAATGTAATTATTGATTTTAAGGATTAAAATTTTCCTTTGATCGATAGAATCCTGATCCAATAGAGGATCTATTGTAAGCTTGCCTATCTACCATTGTTTATTGTTCAGACACATTAAAATTCTCTTTGCAGAGAGGATATTTTCTTAGTGAATATTCATTTTTATGTTATTATATTATTTCTTCTCTTCATCATTATACAAATCTTTTGTCTGATAGGGATCTTAAATTCATTCATTGAGCAGACTGTTTATGACTCCATAGCCTAATGGTCCACCACTAATCTGTAGTGATATATATTGTCTTTTCCTTTATTCAAAGTCTTTTCGATCCACCTACTCAAACTATTTTAACACATTATATTTTGATGGGTATTGGGCTTATCCTCTTACACTCTAAGGGTGACTCTCAGTGATAACATTAATGGCCTTGTTGTTGGGGAAGAAAGTGAAGGTATCTTCCCTAGGATAATGAAATAGATCCATCTCTTGATGGTAGACAAGAGAGGGACACATAAATTGACTGTAATCATCTACCTAGAAACTCCACAGTGAAATATGCCACTCGAGATGATCCTGTTGACAAAAAGGTGACCATATGAAAGGGGATGACCAGGTATCATCTTATGATATTTTTCCATGAACTCTTTTTTTTATTTATCATCTCATTTCTCTCTTTCCCTTTGCGTATCAAGAGGATTATCATATTATTTGTTTATTCAAATGATCATTATCCTTCCTTTATACATATATCCTTGGAAGAAGAAGACTTGCCTTCTTCCTATATTGTAGATGTTGATCTTGTATCTTCACCTCAGCCTATTCATAAGGATGAGCTTTGTATTGAAATCCCTCTTGAATATTATCACCCGTGTAGCCTTGAGGAGGTTGAAATTGATTCAAATCCTTCTCTTATCTCATCACCTTCTATTTTTATTATTGAACCTTTCCATCAACTTGTTAAAACTCGTATCCATCCCACTAGTTTTCAAACTAGAATCAGAGACAAGATGTTTAAACCTTTAAGGCTGCCATATCACCTTCATCCTTATCGTCTTGATTTCCTTGAATATCTTCCTCGGTTCTCTAGAGAAGATCATGTTACAACTGAGAAGCATTTGGAGGCCTGTGAGAACTTTGTTGATCAGCTTGAGATAGATCATGACAATGTTACAATGAGGTTGTTCTCCAAATATTTATTCAGATATGATGTTGTGTGGTTTAAGGGTTTGAGAGTTGATTCCATTGGTTCTTGGATTGAGTTGTGCAATGCCTTTTTAAAGTGTTGGGGTGAGAACAAGTCTCTTGATCAGTACTTGGCTGATTTTTATGCTTTGAGGAGAGGGGAAGAGGAAGCCTTGGTTGTCTTCAATAGGAGGTTTTATAGTGTTTATCATAACATGCTAGTGGAAATTTGACCTTCTGAGACTACTTCCATGATGTAATATGTAATGGATCAACATTCAAATCTTGTTCTTATCTTGAGAGAAAGGAAATATTCATCCTTAAAATGATTATTTGACGATGTTTAATAAGTCAAGGAGAATATTCGTGCTAGCAAGAAGATTTGAGATCGAGTATATTTTGGAAATCTTCATGCACAAGATGAGAAACAAGAGGACTATTAATATATTTTAGATGAACGACAAAAAGACAGTGAGTATGAATCAGATCTGGAGCAACAACAAGGTTGTAAGTATGTTTTACATTTGGAACCAGATTCTTTAGTATGCTCATATTTTCCTATAGACAAGGATGCACGTCATGTTTATGATCAGTTTTCAAAATATTTTGAGCATGAAATAATAGATGATTGTATAGATAAGCATATGTTCCTAGTTGAGCATTATCACTATTATTTAAATTTTGTTGTGAAACTGTATCGTGATAATTATTTTAAAGAGGAATTTGTCTCTCCTGGTGACCAAGATCTGCTTATAAAATAGCAAGAAGGTTATCAATTTTCAAGGAAAGAGGCATTCATGGATGAGCAGTTTTTTCCTGAGGATCAACAGGCTTCTAATCTTGGTTTCAAAGATTCATTTGCAGCCTTGTTGGAGTCAAGTTTTTCATATTTCATTTCAATAGCGTTCATGAGTGACTATGGTTTTTTCAATGATTATCTATCATGATTAGTGTATTTTTTTTTTTATCTATTGATCAATGATAGAGACAATATCATATCAGTCTTGAAACTACTTGAATGGATACTATGGAAATCTCTTTTTAGTAGACCAAATTTCATACTTGGTTAAGGGTAGGGTAGTGTAGGAAATAAGCTCTCTTCCTGAGCATTTTCTTTCCTTGATTTTTGTAGTAGATAATTAGATCTATTCCTGAGCCTTTCTTTCCTTACTTTATAATGGGTCTTTCAGGTTTCTTGAATAAGTGGCAATTGTTAGCAGTGTTTGGAGGTTGGTTACACATATGACTCCATAACCTAACGAATAAGGAAACTGGAACTGCTAAGGTTCTTGGAAGCCTCACAAGGAGGCCCCCATCCCCGTTGGAGACTGATGTTAGCACAAACATATGCAACGACAAAAGAGGATCAAAGGCATTGTGAACTCTAGATCCTGAAAGTGGCACTACCAAAGTTGAGCTCATAGAAGACTGGACAAGTCCTTTGTTTGCACAGGAAACATCCAAATGCAACATTCGGACCAGTCCATTTCGGGCTTGAAATACAAGAAAACAAGCAGGTTTTATTTTCAACCATAAGATCTGAGTGATAGAAATATCATTCATCAAATCAAGTAAATATTAAGTCACGACTGTCATATCTCATTGGAGAGAGATTGACAGTGGGGAGGCAATGAGGGGATCGGGAAGAAAATTAAAGTTTCTGCAAGTTGTCAGCCCGCAATCGCTTAGGATCATTGATATTTCTAGATCAACAGATCAACGGTGGATATCGATCCCACTACATGAAAGCATCTTCAAATTATAGGGATCGAGAAGGAAATTAAATTTGGTGCAAGTTGTGAGCCCACAATCACTCGTGGCCATTGATCTTCAAGAAAGGGATGCATGGAGGCAGATCTCTCACTTCATAGATATGGCACTTCAAGGGATTGTAAGAGATATACATTGAAAATGCTTGAAGCATGAACTCCTGAAGTGAATCTCGGTCGTTTAAAACAAGAGTCCACATCCAAATAGATCCAACACTTCAAAAGTATGACACTTTGGAGGATTGCGTGAGAGAGCAGAAGAAAAATATCGAATCCTAAACTCCCGAAGTGAATCTTGGTCATCCAAAATAGTAGGAGGCATGGAAGAAGATCTCACTTAAGAGATACGACACTCTAGAGGATTGTAAGATATATGCATAGAAAAGGATTGAAGCCCAAACTCCCGAAGTGAATCTTGGTTGTCCAAAACAAGAGGACACGTGGAGGTAGATCTCTCATTTCAGAGATGTGGCACTCTGAAGGATTGTAAGAACTATGCATCCAAAAGTCCCGAAGCCCAAACTCTCGAAGTAAGGAGAAGTTTCCATGTCAACCGAAAGAAAGTACTTCAAGAGATATTATTTCTTAGCATTCAAAGCTCCAAGCACAAAATCAGGTCATTCCCAGATCATAGATCGATGACCACACTTCATTTCGGGGCCAAACATGCTCGAACAATAAATTTCTAGAGTGGTCCGACAATTGAAACCAAGTTATAGTGGAAGAGGTACGTGGCAGTTGGTGGAGAATTGCAGGGATCAAAGTGGTGTGGATCCAAACCTCCCTTGTTGACTTCCACAATCATGAGATTATATAGGGTCCAATATGAGAGTAGCGTGTGGCTACAAACTATGTGTTAGACCTCGTCCTAATCCCAAGGATAAATCAATCAATGAAAGAAGGATTGGTGGTTGAGAAGTCAACTACCCCCTTAAATGGAAGCATGGAGGGTCTAGCTGAGGAGAAAAAAAACTGTCAACCTGAAGTACCACAGAGGGAAGATTTTCCTACAAGCCCATACTGACCATAATTTCCTTCTGATAGAAGGAACATGAAAGAAAACAGAATACATATGGCACTGGAGAAGAGGCACCCAAGCAATAAGACATGTCTATTTTTTTGACTGTATATTCATTAGATGAACGATATATAAAGGAGAGAGGGGGGTTCAACCCAAGACCAGAGGAATTTTTGAGAAATGTTTATGATTGTATATTTCAATTTGTAAGTCGGAGGGGCATGTAGTTGTAAATGGTATTGTTATTGAAGACTCATATGAGATGTTTCATCATATTTGTCTTCTATGTTCTCTTTTCTATTCTTCATCTTGTATGAATGTAATTGTTGATTTTAAGGATTAAAATTTTCCTTTGATCAATAGATTCTTGATGCGGTAGAGGATCTGCTATAAGTTTTCCTCTCTATCATTGTTTATATTCAGATACATCTAAATTATCTTCGTAGAGAGTATCTCTTCTTAGAAAATATTTTTGTTTATGTTATTATCTTATTTCTTCTCTTCATCATTATACAAATACTTTGTTGGATAGGGAGCTTAAATTCCTTCATTGAGAAGATTGTTTATGACTCCATAGTCCAACGGTCCATCACTAATCTGCAGTGATATCTATTTTCTTTTCCTTTCTTTAAAGTCTCGTCAATACACCTACTCAAACCATTTTAACACATTACATTTTGATGGGTACTGGGCTTATCCTCTTGCAGTCTGAGGGTGACTCTCATTGCCAACACCTTGAAATCACCAACTTGTTATTTGAAGACACCAATCTTCCTATGCACCACCCAACCTCCCAAAAATAGAAATGAGAGAATCATTATGTCACTATTACTCTCACTGATACTGATACATCATCATCATCAAATTGATTCTTTCTAAATAACTGCATAAATCATATGACAATATCTTCAAGAATATCCCCCAAATTATATTCCCAAAATTGCTAATATTTTCATTAATCCATGTTCTAAAATATGCCTCAATCATGTGCCAAAGCATCAATGAATGCCTCAAACCATGTATCAAATATATTCCTCAAACCATGTACCAAATATATGCCTCAAACCATGTACCAAGATATTCCTCAAGCATGTGATGAAAAATCCACGATATGCCTCAAACCATGTACCATAACCATCAATACATGCATCAACCATATGCCAAAAACATTCAAGACATCTCTCAAGCATGTGCCAAGATATGCATCAAACATGTGTCAAACCCTCCAAGGTATGACTCAAGGCATATGCCATATCTGCCAAAATATTCCCTAAGCATATACCAAAATATCCAAGATATGCACATCAAAACATATAGAAAACCATACCTTTTATTATGTAAAGAACCTGTTGTAGAAGATCTCAGATCATCAAACCTTTCTCGACTTCGGCGTCAAGAGACGAGCACCTTCTTCAAATTTTTCCTCAGCCTCGTTAATGTACTAGAATGGGAAGCTAGCAGGTCATTGTGTGATGAGTCTTGTGCAACCTGCGGGGTCCTCACGAGATGCCCTATACCTAACCTATGATGGTATTCTCAAATAGGGTTACCAGAAACACTTCTCTAATATATGTCTTCGAGACTTGCCTCCTTTTCACTCTATTGCTACATAAGTTTTGCTAAGAGATCACATACTTTCTTGATTTATTCTATTCAAATGAGAGGCTCTTGAGTGTATTTATACTATTCCAAGTACCTTCTTTACTTTCATTTTGGTTTGACCTCTAACTTCTTGTTTGCAACAAGTTTTCTCCTTTAATTAATTTTGGGGCTGACTTGTAACTTCTTGTTGCAACCATTTGGTGGTTTTTTAACCATACTTCAGGGATTCATCTTTAAGAAGGTGTAACTTCTTGACCGTGAGGAATCACGTGGCGTACCACCTACCATTAGAAATGGCATGATGAGGACTATCAATATATGGGGGTTTAATCCAAAAAATTCTTAAATCATGATAATTTTAAATACACATAAACATCTACTTGATCTTCAAAATAAAATGATCTCTCGATTATTTTCCAATTTACATGTAAAGAACTTATCTAAACAAATCCACTTTAATGATAAATAAATTGCAAATAATTGAACTTGAAATGAACAACAATGATATATTCACATACACAACTTGGAAAAAAACATATTTCACCCAATTTGGGCTACCTCTCCGGGTCCACTTCCAATAGAAACTTTTTATATTAATGCTCAAATGATTGCGTTTTACAATGAACTTTTTATATATTACTCAAATGAAGAAAAGGAGTGCACCTTTGAATTCATAGTGAAAAGTCATATAAAATTGATATAAATACTTGAAATTCCATCAAGGTATCCCTCAACATGCTTTATGATGTAGTCTCACAACTTTGGTACCCTCGGGCATGAGTTACAAGACCAAATATGCATTAAATGTCTATCATTTTCCTTGGTTCACATGCCATTAAATAGGAACGGCCCCCTAACTACTATCTCAAACTTTAGGGTAGGATTTAACTCTATTTTGTTGCATAGTTGTAACTAACTAAACATAGCTTAAAGTTGGTTAGTGAAGGTTTTTTAAGTCTTTGCTAAAGTTGGCAGGTCGAGTGTTCCATTCCCACGAACTAAAATATATTTGGTGACCTTTTGTTGGTTATGGATATATTTATTATATATAATATATATAGTTTGAAACTTCCTGTGTGGGTTTTGGAACCATATAACATATGGTCATATACCATGCCTCGTGGATATGTATATATTGTTACCCCTTCAACGAACTGTGGTTTGGTTATATGGTAGTTCATCAGATCAAGGTCTAAGGGTCAAGGGCTTGGTCCCTTGGCCCTTTAGCCACTCAAATGAAACTTTGTATTAATTCATATATATTTCTTTCCACATATGGGTTAAAAACTATTGCATGGCATGTTAGTATTAAGGGATTTGTTAAGGCTTATGGAAGTTATGGAGGTTAGAGGTTTGACCCCCTTCGACTCCATAAATTTTAATAAATTTAAACAATATTGGCCAATTAAGGTTTTCCATGTGGTATCCTCTCATTGGCTCTCCAATGCCACATGTCATTCAACAATTCATCCACCCGATTCTAATTAAAATTCTTAGTCATTGTATAATCGATCCATGTGGCACCTTGGGGTGTGGCCACATCACTTGTATTGTCATGCCACATGTCACCCTTGCAGTGGTAACACATGTCACCCTTTTACCCGTTGACTTTGACTTTTACCATCATAAATTTTGCATATGAACATTGTTTGAGGTGTCATTCATACCATTGGAATGCTAACGACGATCTCTATGCATTGATGGTGTTTTTAGGATGATTTGAAGAATTTGAATTTTGATCATTTTTAACCATTCTTGACCTCTATGGATGTTTCAGATCTATTTGTACCTCTTATATCATTCCCAGATCCTCCTGGATCATTCCTCCCCATTGGAAGAATTTTGGACCTCCCAAAGTTTTGATTACTTAGCAAATAAGTTAGGGTATATTTCCCTCACCCTTATGGTCTCCATCCATTTGTCTTTACTTGGTTTCACCCCTTTAATACCAACTCGAAGATATTCCACATCACCTGAATGTGACGTTCTAATCCTTCTATTGAGAATGACATCTTCCTGCAGATTTTCCAAATACTCTAAAGAAAAATCATCAACTGTTGGAACCTGAATACTTTCATCTTCATCCATAATCATAGGAGGCTCATAAAGCTTAAAATTCTTGACATTTACCACTAAATACATTTTCATGTAGGATGGTAGATCTAAAGGAAAAGCATCAGTGCCAATCTTCTCCAATATATTGAATGGACCATATAAGATTGTCCTTATCTTTTTACCTTCACCTTTCATTCTATCTTTGCTAATATGTAACCATATGTGATCACAAACTTTGAATTGATGATCAACCCGATGTTTCTCATTCCTTGCCTTCTACTTGGCTTGGATCTTCTCCAATTGTTTCTATACTTCTTGATGTACATGTTGAATCTTTTGAATGAACCTTTTATTTTTATCTGTATCATCCTATCCATCTTATTTACCTACTTCTCCAAAAATAAATTCCATAGGTGATTTAGAAAAATACCCCAAACATAATTCAAAAGGATTTTTCTGGGTAGATGAATGCATGGAATTATTGTAGGCATGTTGGATATAAGGTAAATTGTTCATCCCATAATTTAGGATTCTTTCTGCAGTATCCTCAAAGTAGATGTACCACATTTTTGTTTACCACCTTTGTTTATCCATCTATCTATGGATGGAAATTTGTGATCTTCTTCAACTTAGTGTCCATTATCTACCATAAATGAGACCAAAACTTTCCCAAAAATCGAGAGTCTCGATCTAATATTATAGATGTAGGAAGTCCAAAATGAACCCATACATTAGTGAAGAACATCTATGTTGTTAGTTCATATGTGACTTATTTATTGCATGGCATTAGAATACACATCTTTTTGAATTTGTCCACCACGACATATAACTAATCATGAATTGTTCTGGAAATCAACAAACCCCCTACAAAGTCCATGGAGATACTTTCCCATGGTTGTGAAGGTACTAGAAGTGGTGTATGTAACCCTAGATTTTGGTTTCTATTATTACTTGTGGCACACATGCCACACCCTTTGATATACTTGGAAATTGTCTCATTCATCTGAGGCCATTAACAATACCTTTGTAACTATGAAAATGTCTTATTAACCTCAAAATGACCAGAGATGAGAGATGTATGAGCTTCTATGATTACATTTACTCTTTCATATCTTGGTACACATAATTTTCTAAGATGATATAATAAATTTTCATGCATATAATAGTCTGACTACTTATTTTCGTGAGTTAATGCATCATATACCTCTTTAAAATCATCATCCCTAGCACATTGTTCTACATATATTTCATGTTCTAAAGGATTATACATGAGTATTGTGGATGCATTAATTACTGGTCTTGATGAAATATCTCCAACCTTATTATGAATACCCTTCTTATACTGGATTACCAGATGAAAATTCTGTAGAAAAACCAACCACATGAAGTGTTGTGACTATTGTGGCTTGGTATGTGACTACAAATACTATAATGGTTATTGATCTGTAAGAATTATTGTCTCATTTCCTATTAAGTAATGCTTCCATTTCTTTACACTTTGTACCTATTGGTCTCCATATATGTCATATTTTCTATCATGTAAAACCTCCATTCATAAGTTATATCCCCACACTCTTAATACATTCTATAGCCATTATCCTGTCACTTACCACTAATTACATACATTCTACCTTGTGGTTAATTATTGTTGTTTTCTTGTATTTTTAAGTGATTAAAGATGTTTTTAAAATGATTTTATCAATGATGGTTTAATCTTATGTTTCTATGTCCAAGAAACATGTCCCTGTTTAGGTACTTGTACTATCCCTATACATGCATCGTTCCTATTCCGATACCATCAAAGTAATTCGATACAAACACATTTTACAATCATCTTGTACCAACTCTAACATCCACATATATCCTATTTCCATTTTCTAATAAAAAAAACATATTACGACTTCATCATAATGTGGTGTCCAAATCACTGCATGAGTTCATGGCATATTGGTCAAACTCTAGCTTGATTAAATTGTCATTTTGATTAAGGTGGAACATGATTTTATCCTTATGCACATGCATGCAATGAGGATAAGACACGCTAAAGCAATTCAGTACATGAAACAATCAAATCAATGATTACAATAAGGTTGGACTTCTATTTCTATGATATTTTCAGCCATCTGAAATCTATATCAATCAAATTGTGAAGGATCGAGTAAAAGGGGGTCAATTATGTATCAATTTGGTACCCGCTTGAGCATGAAATCAGTTTTTGACATGTGTGCACACCTCCGAATGACAAATGGCCAAACAAATTTATGGATAATGATGTTATATACCTCCCATAGAAACAAGTTTTTATTTGGATGCATGGATTCCAAGAAAATCAAAGATTTAAAACATTCACAAACCCAGATTTTTAGCAGAAAATTAGTTGGCATGGTATTTTCTCACCTTGGTTTGCGTCCCTTTGGGAGTAGATACAGACAAACTGCCAAATGGGTTTTTCAAAATCCTAGCTAGCTACAAAACCTAGTAATATATTTGTGAAAATTGAAATGGATTGGGATATCTCTTGGGGTCTTCAACGCCAACTTTGGAGAAATGACTGTCACATCCATATTTGAAAAAAACCCAAATTGGTGCATTTTCCATATTTCATACAAGTTGTTCAATGTTGCTTCAATCTAATCCTATATTATCCTCATGAGATTGGCATCTATAAATCATGGTGTCGAGAAATATATTTTATTGATTGTAATGGAGAGATCATTAACATGTTGATTATTCTTTGTAAAAATTATTATATGAGAACCATCTCAAAATAATGTAATTGGAAGATTTATTTCAATACTATGATAGGTTGGTATTCTAGAGAATTTGTTTTGGAGTGATAATTTTCTGATCTGGTATCTTTCTCGGCAGTGTTAGTCAGGTTGGGAAGAGTCCCTCAATCATGGGTAACGATCTGCCTCTTTATCTCTGCTAGTTAGATTGTGAGTGCAATTAATTTTTGTTCCATTTATATTTTGTTTGCATTATTTTTGTCTCTGTTTCAAGTGTGTTGTTTGATCTTAGTTTTGTATTATTTCAATTTGATAATTTTATTATGAATTCTCATGAGATCAATCCTCAAAAGGAGTACCTGCAATCTTGTGATTCTTCTTTGTCTGGCACTTCATTCTCCCACAAATAGATCATTCATTGCTCTATTCAATTGATAACACTGCATATTTGTCCATTTAATTTTCCAATCCCCATCCTTTCAACTACTCTTTCATAGCTTCACACTGACAGATCGACCCTATTTTCCTCACATTAAAAATTATTCATCGTCTTAATTAACGTTGCACTTTTTCCAAGCTATCGTTTACTTGTGCATATTTTTAATTATTTTTTTGGTGTGTATGTAGTGTTAAACCTCCATTATGTGAGTTTTTTTCCAGTCCATTATTTTCTGGTCTCGATTACTCATTTTATAAATAATTCATTGTTATATTGGTGTGATTTTTTCCATGATAATCCCTCTATGGCTGCGGTGAACCACAACAGACAGGTATGACTATAGAAATATACTCAATTCCAACATATGCTATATAAACTAATGTGCAAGAGAGATAAGAAAGAGGCATACCTTGTCCAAACGTTCGATGATGTCCACCGTTGAGCACTTTGACCCAAAGATTTATACCTACAACATGTTCTCAACAAACAAACAAACAAAGCAAGAATATAATGATGATATAACAGGTTAGCACATTAGATAGCATAATCCATCAATATATAAAACAAACACTCCCATGGATCATAACAAATATATTTGCAAGATATCAATTGGATGGGAAAGGAATGTTTCTATTAATAAATGATCAGTATAAGTGAAACATTGCAGACTTCTGTGTCAACATGATTCAGAACCAAGAAACTAAGTTCCTTCCAACTGGACCTCCACCAAAGGCAAGATCATATAAGGGAGACAAAGAGGTTCTACATCAATAAGGGAAGATCCTGGGGGATAAACACCATGTTCAAACTTAAAGGACAAAGGCATGCAGACTCAATAATAAAGTAATAATTTCTCCAGAGTAACTTTTCTCTCAAAGTTGAATTATCTCTTCTTTTCCATAGCTCAGAATTGGCTTATTTATAGCCTTAAAAATGAAACTGAAGGGCCGAGTCAGAACGTTTCCAGTATGTGAAAGGCCAAGGATCAGATATCTCCTATCCTGACATGGAAACCCAACATTTAATTTTGATTTTTTGGCACAAATCATGATGTACACAGGTTGTAGTGGAGTAGCCAGTGTATACACTTGTTGTATAGCTTTCAAGGTGTGTACACGTAGAAAAATATATATTTTTGTCTATGTATCCATCAATCAGGGAAAGTAAGTCTGCATAGGGAAATGGAATAAGTCCCTCTCTACAAGATTGCATAGGGTGAGGCAAATCTTGATCTAATAGATGCCCCCTAATGTGTGAGGTTAGAGGAGTATCTGCAATGGCTAAAATACATTATAAATAACCTGGAAGTGGAGTGGTAGAGGACCAACTGGACGAACTCAATTTCTCATTACATTCTTCATTGATTTTTCATACATGGCTGCCAAGAATACACTACAGATCCATGTGAAAAATATACCAAAGAAGTGTGTGTGGCCATGAATAGGCAAATACAAATGTGGTTACATGCAAATAGCTATCATAGTCACAAACAAGGCCCAGTAAAACAAGTCTCAAAAATAAATCTAAAGATATCTGTATACCATGGAGTACAATCTAATCTCCCATGATCATTGAAGTCATATAGGTACTGGTTCAATGAAAAGGAAGCAACAACTCAGCAAAGTTGCAGCCACATAGTGATGTCTTCAAGTCTTCTACACAATCCACCATAGGTGCAAGTCTACATAATGTGAATAAAGAAGTTTAGGTTGAACACAATTAGACATCGTTTGATTACCAGTCATTGATGTATATTGTTAACAAATGCGAGACAACCTACCGATAATGAAACTAGGTATCAAGGCATCGAGTACATTCTTACAAGTGTTAATAGAGGAGTCGGTGTCGAACACCTAAAGAATCCATCGATCAGGAAACATTAATGTATTCCCAATTTTCGATGGTGAGAGAGCCTACCACTAATGATTGCAAGCCTCAAGGCACTCATAAGACTCTAGGCCTTATTTTCATAATAAATGGGTTGATGTCTATGGAAAGAGACTCATTGAACGGAGAGAATTATGAAATCTCTCATTATTCAACATGAGGTACAAAGAAGGAGCTTCATGATTTGGTGGAAATCGAACGAAGAACAAGTTCATGAACCAACGACCCTGTGTGTCTTTCGTGTGTGCCAAGTGCAAGTTGTACATGAAAAAGACCCTTTAAATAGAAGCCAATGATGAAAATTGTTGACAAAGGCGAGGAAACCACCAATAAGGCTAATGACATCCAATACACTACATGAATCCCATTGTGTGAATAGATGTCTTGTCATTGAACACAAGGGAAACCACCCAATCAACAACCAATGATGAAATGTTGACTCTTGGGTTCAAGGTGACCTACCAATGATGAAAGTAGGGCCAGGGTGCATGATAGGACTAAAGTATCATGTGATTTTGAGACAAACTGAGGGTATGGCCGACATGTAAAGTCCAGAGTTATGAGGAGTGTCCGGAAAAGGTTGATAGACTTCCTTTGAATAAGAGCATGAGACATATGGTAGACTCTGGCAGCATAGACCCAACGATAAAATTTTGAGATGTAGGAGACATCAATGAAGTTATTTTTAGAGACTGGAAGAGTAACCATTCGGTAGAGAAGACTCTGTAACAATCTCATCTTCCTAAGGCCATGCTAAACCCAAAATTATGGTGACAAATGGGCTCAATAACTTTGTTCTATGTTCAAAGGTGACACGAGTGCTGCCAAATATAATATAGTACTCCCTTCCCGCCTATCTTTTTTTCTTTTTTCATAATAAATGAATGTTATGATACAGAGGAGGAAATGAGTGTCAAAAGTAAGAAAAACTAGTTCCAGTAGTATAACATACCTATGCTCAATGCAAGAAAGTGCATGCAGGAGATGGACAATCAGGGAATGTTCCCTCCTAGGTATAAGGTGTCAAATTGAGAAGGATATAAATAAGGCTCTTCTTGGTTGAGGATGAAAAAGTGTTGAGTAAAATGGTTTATAACACAAAGTGAGAATTGGTTATAGGCTCAATACTGCAAGTAGGGGCATGAGTTGCAATCACAAATTAATGCCAAAAAAATCTCTTTTTATGTATTTTAGTCTACTTGGTGTGAAAAAGGGGTAAAATTGTGCCAAGTAGACGTCTTTTCAAATCCAATTTACGAGTGTGAAAATGACAAGTTCACTCGGTGATCTTTTCTATTTTTGGTAACGAGTTAGAAAAGAGCTTAACTAAGACTCATGATCTTTTGAATCCAATTTAATGAGTGTGAACGGGACAAATCACTCGGAAATATTTTTTCTTTTTAAAGACAAGATGGAAAAGAGATTAAATTAAACTCGTTTGGGAGTCCACGGGGTAAAAGGTCGCATGTTTATTAATGAGAAATGAGGCTCAACATAAAGTTAATTATGATTTGTGAGGGACTCCTAGTCCTAATGAAAAAATATCTTCATGGGTACCAAATGTAGTAGGGGATCTAACTAGGGCACCCATGCCTGATAAGTCTATACCACTTGATAACTACATGACTTGATAGCAGATGAAGGGTTCTGTTTCGCAAAAAATGGGTTCGTACATAGGCATAAAGAGTGACAGTTATAGGATAATGAAAAAAATGCATAACAGAGTGGATACCTATCCTATATGTTGGGTAATGAACATACCCGCCCAAGGTGACACACGGTCGATGAAGTACTGAAAACTGCAAGAATCCCAAGTTAAAAATACAAAAACCAACTCGATCCACGTTTGTATTAGTCCATTAGGTGCCAAAAATGGTTCAAACTATAGAAAGTGGGTAAAAATGATTTATAAATAGTAATAAAATCATAAATTACTATACCATTTTGATTTTTTACCCAACTAGTACAAACTGGATGAAACTTCCTCCAAGATTCAATCGAAGATTGCAGGAGCATCTGACAACAAAATAATGAGACGTCTGAATCAAGTAATTCTTGATCTCTTCCTCTTCAACTTCAATGGATTACATTTTTGAATTAGGTTGTAGATTTTTAGTTATTTAGAGCGCAAAGAATAGATTTCGGTGTACATGGGATATTTGTGATTAGGTCATGTATACAATGAGGTATATGCTCTTGTATCAACTACAGGGGCATATATTGATCCCTACACGTGATTGTGTGCAAAGTAAGCCGCGTACAGGAACGAAAATGACCAAAATGAAGGGTTTTAACTCAAAATTGTGTTTGTATTTGACAGGATGGTTCTTGAATGGCAAGAAAGGGAACATGAGGAGGTTGATGCCATTGTAGATCGAGCTCACGGGGCCCAAATGACCTTAAAGAGATGTGGTTTGTATAAGTTTTGGGAGCTCAAAGGAATGAGAGCTCAAGTGAGGTTATTGGAGATGTTGGTGGGTTACTGGGACCCTAATAGCAAGAGCTTCAATCTCGATGGGAAACCATTGAGAATTGAGGTAGAGGAAATTTACTTTTTGACTGGTCTATCACACCGAGGGGAGGTTGTGAACCTCAAGTCGTGCAAAGAAGGTAGCGGGTTGAAGATAGAATAATATATCGATGCCCACTGTGTAGAAGGGAATCCTAAGGTATGGATTCAAGTCCCTATCCAGGCAATAAACAACCTCAATATGAATATCATTATCCTAGTTTTGACCAGGATCACAGGTTCAACCTCATTGCATGAGGCATCAAGGCCTCTCATGTTCTATGCAGTGCAGTGTGAAAGACCCACAGTGTATGACTGGTGTACCTCACTACTGGCCAATATGAAGAGCAAGTTGACATAGTGTAAACAGGGGGGTAAAAGAAATTTTGGGTTTTCCTCCATCTTTTGCAGTTTATTTTTCGAGCGGGTTCCAAGTTTGGGACCTAGAGTGGATATTATTCCACAGGGACCTCATGATCCAGCCATGACATAGTGGAGGGAGGTGATGAGGCAGTAGGGAGGAGGTAGGTTTCCAACACCCTACAATGAGGACTTCTTCTACTGGTGACAACGAAAAGTCATCGCAATGTATGAATATCCTTACGAGGGGATTAACTTCATAGGATATCCATACATGATACTTCCACCAGGGCCTGCCTATGGTGACATAGGTATGTCAAAAAGTTTTTACATATTTCCATTTTTTGTATTTTTGTATAATTGGGACAAAAATATTTTTGGATGGTGCTTAAGTATTGACTAGACAATTGTGTGTCACAGACATGGGTCCACAATGACCAGAGGGTTTCCCTCGTCATCGATGGAGGAACTCGGGAGACAAAGCAACATGAGGAGAAGCTGAGAGGGTGCTACAAAACGTGTAGGGAAACCTGTCGCGTCTGACTCACAGGATACCCATGGTTCAGGTAGAGGATCTGCCTGAAGCCATGCAATGATAGGTGGTTGGTGTACCCAAGGCATGGGTATGACTCTTTCGACATCTTGAAAATGTTGTGGTTTTCTACCATGAAACACATTTGGTTCCAGAGGCGTAGATGTTGTGGGATATTATGATACCAATCGTATGTGTTTTGAGGGTGTTAGCACCATTTTGTACTATAAACACCATATTTTTTTAAATATATAAAAAGGGATCTTCCACTTTACTTATATTTTACAATGTGTACATTGGTTAGATGGTTTTCTTTGATTTTATTTATGTAACAAATGCCAATATAAAACATAGTCAACATAAGCATCGGATACATGATTAGAACTCCTACGAATATGATAATATGTAATAAAATCAAATTTTCATTCTAAAAGATGTACCCATAGGAATCGTCCGATTAAAGTAGGATCACACATGCAGTAGTAGCCATTCAATTGGCATACTACTAACTGGGAATCTAGATGAACTTCTAATGAGCAAATGGCAAGTGAGATAACATCTTGTAAAATTTATATAACGATGCTATATTCGGCCACATTATTCGTGGATGGCCCTAGGCATATGCCTTCTAAAGACACCAGTAGACCGCTGGGTGAATAAACCACCCAAGTGGTGGAAGCCAAGTTCCGTGTATGACAACTAGCCCCATCTGTGAATCCTATGTAGACTGACGACTCCATTGACATCTGTCAACCAAGTGAAAAATCGATAAGAAAATCGAAGATGAAAATGGAAAGAGATATATACACTAAATTACATTAGTATACAAAGAGTTCCACCCAAACCTAGGGCTCAAGCATAGTATATTTTCAAGTAGAGCCCATTTATGGGCTTGACCGACTTATTCCCTTCATAATATTCTAACTCATAGGCCCCTTTTTTTAAAACACGTTGCATGATGTAAGGACCGTGTCACATGGGTTTAAAATTTCCTACCCCCAATGATTCTTTGTATTGAACATACAAGAGGACCAATTCATCCTTAGCATATAGCCAAGGGTAGGCATACTTATCATACTGGACCTTGACACATCATTTGGTTTCCTCGATAGCCATAGAGGTGTCTTGATACTGCTCATCAAGACTCTCTAGGTATACAAGGCGTCGCTCAAGATCGGAGGTGTCAGGTTGGAGCATGAATGCCAAATTAAGAGAAGGGATTTCACATTCAATGGGTAATATCTGCTCCACACCATGTACTAATTGGAAAGGGGAAAATCTGGTAGCAGTCTTGACTGAGGTCCAGTATGCCTACAGTGCAGGATATAGCATGATGTGCTAGTCAGATTTACTCCAACTGACAAATTTTTTCAAAATGGTCTTGAGAGACTTGTTGATGGCCTCTACTTACCCATTTTCTTGTGGGTAATAAGGAGAATAATGACCATGTTTAAACCTCATGATAGCTGCTAGTTCTTCCATCATCTCATTCTGAAAGTGGCTGCTATGGTCAGCGATAATCTCACTCGAGATACCAAACCAGGTGATAATCTGATTGAATATGAAGAAGGTTGCAGTCTTCCCATCAGATTTAATTGTAGGCATGGCCTCGACCCACTTAGTAAAGTATTTGATGACCACGATAATGTGTTGATGCCCCCCAGCCAAAGTTGGGTTGCAATCAATGAAGTCCACCACCCACTTGGTGAAGGGATCAATGATAATGACTGGGTGAAGAGGGGGTGGATGCGAGCACATTTTTTGAGTGAACACCTGGCAAGGGTGACACATCTTAACTGCTTCAATAAAATCCTTAAATATAGTAGGCCAGAAATAACCAACTCACAAATATTTTGAGGTTTTCACAAGACCTGATAGATGACCACCACAATCCCCACTATGGAAATCGTTCAGAACAGACTCATCTTCTTCGTGAGTTAAACAATGACACAATTAGATATCGATATCAAACTCCTGTAAAATGACAATCCATTTATTATATTTTCCCCCTATGATACGTCGGATAAGGACGTATTGAAATGGATTGACATCAACAATCATCGTAGTCTTACAAAGTAATATATAATGACACAAATGCTAAACTGTGTGAATGACAACCAAAGCTAACTTTTCAATGTGAGTGTAATTGAGCTCAGGACCGAGTAAAGTTTGACTAAGATAGTAAATGACATGCTCATGGAGCTCATCATCCTCCTAAACTAGAACCATACCAATCGTATCCTCAGATGTGGTGATATAAAGAAATTAATCTCTATTGTAGTCAGGAGGCTTCAGTAGAGGCACCAACACTAAATATTTCTTCAAATCATCGAAGGAATTTTGGGCTCACTCATCCCAGATAAAAGGGGTGTCCTTCTTCAAAATACGCATGCAAAATTTAGTGATAGTGGCATAGTTCACTATAAACCTACGAAGAAATTTAGCTTTCCCCTGTATACCTTGAAGTTGGCTAATAGTGCACGAGGGAGGCAACCAAAGTATTACCTCCACCTTAAGTGGAGCTACCATGATCCTAGTCTCAAAAACTAGAAAACCTAAGAGACAACCAAATTTAACGCAAAATATGCACTTGTGAGGGTTCAAACAGATTCTACAATAACGACATCTTTAAAAAAAAAACTGAAGGTGAATAACGTGATCCACTCTCTTACGAGAGTGAGTAGGAATATCATCAAGGTAAGCTTTGACTAAGTTCTTAAGATCATGAAATGTGAAATTCATGGCACGTTGAAAGGTTGCTTTGGCGTTTTTAAGGCCAAAAAACATCTTCTTGTATGAAAACATAACCCAAGGACAAATAAATGTCATCTTGTGTTGATCCTCGGGTTTGATTTGAATTTGATTATATCCTGAAAATCTATCCATAAAATAAAATACTTCACTTCCTGCACACTTGTCGATAATCTTATCGATGAAGGGTGTGGGGAAGTTGTCTTTCAGACAGGCCTTGTTCATGTCACGGAAATCCATACATACACATATGGTTCCTTTCTTCTTATCTACGGCAATGGGGTTGGATACCCATTCAGTTAAGGGAACCCAATAGATGAAGCCAACATTAAGTAGCTTCTCCACCTCTACCTTAATAGAAGGGTCCTTTCGAGGATTTACAACTCTAAGATGTTTCCGAATAGGTTTATCATGTAGATAATTTCTAATATCATGTTCGACAATACAAGGGTTTATCCCTAGCATCTGTTCATAGGACTAAGAAAATATGTCTCAAAATTCCTTGAAGAGTTCGTTGTAGATCAGGATTTCTTCTGGCGAACAATCTGCACTGATATTACTTGTTCAACCTTGCCAGGGGTATGAGAGATTTCTATCTATATGGTAGGATAAATAATTTCCATGTTTCCTTCGGCATAAATGTCATGCGTATCAAGTGAAACTATAGCATGACCAACTATCTCACTCAAAGTAGATCGAAAGATGTCTTGTTCAATTCTTTCAATCTCCGGGAGAAAATAAGAGCGGCGATGCATATCATCCCAAGGTTTTTCGGAACCATTCATGTCTTTGATGATGGCTTCGTCCGAAGGAAAATTTGCATCAAGGAAATCATGTGAACAAGACAACAAGGTGGCCCACATGGGCCTAGACTCAAGATCATCCTCGTCCATCGGTGATGGAACAGGATCCGGATCGAAAGAAGGGTCAAGAACAACTTGATATGCAATATCTACTGCTGATAGTGGCATGGCCATCCCAACATGTGATTTCCCTTCACAAGACAAAGTCAGGAAAGGTAGGGTCCACAGATCATCAAAATAGGATGTGCGGAAAGGAATGGACCTCCCAGTCGAGATGGGTCTACTGGACATGGCATAAATGTGATGGTTCGGTGCCGAGAAGTCAAAAGTATCCATAAGGGAAGAATACATTCTAACACCGATATTCTCATTTTTCGACTAAGAATTTTCGATCACGAAGATTGACTATCCAAGAGATCCATTAGGACTATAGAATGCAAAGGATAACTGATCGATGGTCATGATATTCCCCTCATGAGGAAAACAAAGAATATGGAAGATGTACGATACGAAGATGATCATAGCATAAGTCCAATTGCAACCTAGTAACAAGTTATAATCAAGAGGTGCATCAACTACCTCTACTTCCACCTCTACCGTATTCCCACCTAACTAGACTAGAAAGGCGAGGAGAATCCCGTGAGGGCGAAAGGAATGACCATCAAAATCAGTCAACATGTTCTATGACTTGGAAAGAGTCAGAGAACCAATAACTTTCCAACATGCTAGGGAAATCACACATGTAGTAGCGCCTTCATCAACAACCACACGTTTGATGGTATACTTGGAATGCTCCACATAGTAAGGTAAGAAAGGCTTAACATAAGTGACATCAAACTTGATAACCTTTCAGCCACTAGGTTCTATAGCTCCTAGAGTAGAGAGTAATGCATTCCTCTATGAAGGACTCGTCTGGAGTACCTCCAAAGCCGACATCGCACAAGGGGTTTGACCCAGGTCCTCAACCATAGAGTTGTTTTGGGTGGCTCTAGCATTTGGATTATGGGTAGAGAACTTGAATACTCTTTTTCGGAATATGAGGTGGTGGCTCTAGTTTCTCAATCTATAAATTCATCTCCGGAGGAGGAGGAGATTCTATACCAAAATTAGTTTGTTTAGAACTATAATATCGAGATCGAGTGGCTACATCTATTTTCACATTGACCATATTGATACATAAACGGTCACCATCTTGTGACTATTGGTTTGGACCTCCACCAACCTCATTTTCGGCCTTTGAGGAGATCAAGGCTAAGTGTTGATCATGTGGGAATGGATTCGTCAACAAGGCGGGTGATTGAGATAATAGCCTCGCAACTTCTGCAAGTTTGGAGCACAAATGGGTAAGGTGATCATCTGTAAAAATCTTACAGAGAAACTTCACCTTACATTTTTCTCGTTTTCCCTCTCCATCATTACTACCCGTATTCTCATTATTATTATTTTCCTTGGATTTATTATCATTTTTCCCACCCTTATGGTTATTACGTTATTTCTTCTTATTCCCTCCTAGTTGTTGTCTACCATTTGGGTTGGTCAATGATTGCACTGAGTGTACATATGTTGAATGAGTGGGGTTGGAAGACACATCCGAGGCTGGTCCTCCTGTAGACTAGCTTAAAGACAACTCTTTCAACTGGTTTTCCACTGAGTCTGCAGAACTTACATTGGCAGAACCTACAATTCCATCGACATGAGGTCCAAGATTTTTCCTAGGGTCATAAGTAGACCGTGGTGCATCAGGAAGGAAGTCTTATAACATCCCAGACTGAGCATATATCAAATCTAATTGTTGGGCTCTAAAGATAGCTTCTTCCTCAATGGTAACCCCATAAGCAGAAACATCGTTCGAGATAGGATTGTGCAAAGACTTAAGAAACCATTCTAAAATAAAGTTCGAGGATATAGGGGTCTTAATCAACCTCTTCTGTCTATGCCACTCCTGGATGTGGTCCGAGATATGAGTGGCGATATCTTGGCGTAAAATAGACAAAAATTCTAAACCAGCATCATAATGAATGGGAAATTGGAAGTGGTTAATAAAGACCATCACCAACTGACTAAAAGTCCCATATGCCCCCCTTGGTAGCTCAATATACCATTTCACAGCAACTCCGATAAGTCTGCATTGAAATAATATCAAACAAATAGAATCATCATTAAGAGAGTTTGATGAGCACCAGAGGTGAAAGGTAGTGACGTGATCACCGAGATCCTCTCCATTCTTACCCTCAAACTTTGGGATGTCCAAAGGAAGTTTGGTGGGGACCAGGGGACATGTAGGATCATGACTCACAGGGTCATTCATTAACTTAGACAAATATGGCATATTAAGAATGGCTAGAAAAGGGAGACGAGGTTGTGACATTTGGCCCCAACCTTCCAAGAAATATTTCACTTTTGGATTTGAAGGCCATCAAGGGTTCTGGTAAACACAACAGCCTTATCCAACATTATAAGGCCCTCCTTCAGGATGATTCATATAAGGTTGGTTGGGCATCATTCTAGTTGGACAGGTCCAAGGATCATCATAGAAAGAGAAGTTGATCTATGATTCGATTGAGTAGTATAATTTGTAGCATAAAAATATTGCAGAGAAGACATGGTGAGACATAACCATAGGGGGAGTCATTCTTCCCATGATTCTAGGAGGAAAGATCCCTATACTTGAAGAAAAGAGAAAGGAGGCATAGTTACAGGGGGAGCGATGATCACAGGGGGAGAATGAGAGATATATCTTCAACATTACATCAGAGTGATACCCCTTGTTCAAAAGGGGAGAGATTATTCAAAGGAATATCAAATGCATTCAAGTAGGGGGAGCATCCCCAAGAGGAGAATGGTCCTTTTCCATTGATGTCAAAGGGGGAGAGATAGTCACATTGACGTGATTAATGATTACTAATGTGGAGAGATAGTCACATTGATGTGAATGATGATTACTGATGTGGAGAGATAGTCACATTGATATGATTAATGAATATTGATGTAGAGCATGCCTTGTCTACATGTTGACATCAATGTTGGTATTGCCATCAATGCCAAAGGGGGAGATTGTTGGATCATGTTGTCATTGATGCCAAAGGTTTAATTAATTGATGTCAAGTGATTGATTGATGCTAAAGGATTGATTGATTGTGTATTTTCCTTGATAAGAATGGATTGATTTGAAGTGAAATCATAGTCATATGATTTCATTGATATGATGCATATATGAAGATGGATCAATGAGATGTCATGGATACATGATACATAGATGAAGATGAATTGATGTGTTTCATTGGTATATGATGCATTGTTGGATTGATGTAAAGATGAATCATTATTGTATTATGATGGTTGATAAGGTGCACAAATGGATGAAATCCAAAGTGGTCCCCTCCTCATGGGAAGACACTTTACGGTTGAGTTATCTGTTGAGTGCTCAACACACCCTAAAAGTTCTGTGACCATTTCCTTTTGGGTACCACCTTGTTTTCTACCTTTGATAGTTCTTGCTTTGGTCTAAGACTGATAATCTGTTTATCTTATATGTTTCATGTCTTAAGTTTCTCTTGAACATACAACAAAGAACCATCTTAAGAGACACAACGACTACTCAAGGAATCAACAACCTAGAATTTTCCTGACTCCCTAGAAAAGTTTAGCATCGACAAAATATTAAGGTGGTGAAAATCATTTTGAGAAGTCAAAGTATTCAAGTACCAACTTTCGTCGGCATCGGATGATAGTGGTGTTTCTTTCTTATGAACAAACTCTGAAAAGATTTCGTCGAAGGTCGATCCTTTCTGTTTTGACAAAGAAGTGTAATCATGAGCGCTACACAAAAGAGGAGTTCCACCACCGACTGTCGACGCCAAAAATGTTCCCTTAATCACCAATCCAATTTTCATCGGTATCGAGAGTTTTATCAAGAATATAGCAGTATGGATAAACCATCTAAATAGTAGTCGATCCCCGATCTTTATGTAGGTAAGATGTGACGTGACATTTAACCCCTAGCTATGTCAAGTACTCTACATTCAAATCTTTAGTTAATTCATAGATCATGCATTAGTTACTAGATCATGCGTGAATCAAAAGGGAACTAATAAACTCACCGATACAATGCATCTCCATCCTCTCCTCCGCAGCAATTAAGTTTCAACAACATAAATCTGATAGCAGTTTATTTTGAAATATGCATTTATCACCTGTATTAACTAATTGATATGACTGGTAGTATCTCCCAGTTATATTATTTTGAGTCATTTTATGTGATCCCACTCTATGCAGCAAGGAATTTGGAACAAATAGGAGAATGAAGCCATCAGTCTAGAGGAAGCATCCGAAGTCCAATCAGTATTAAACAGTTATCTTAGCAATCATTATAGGTATGGGTTCTCTTGTGGTTTTACTCTTCATTTGTATATGTTCTCACCCAATGTTTCTCTGTATACGTGTTCTAAGGGTGGCTTTGATTGCAGGGACAATGCCTCCAAAGAAGCCATCAACCAGGAAATCACCATGGGCGCTAAAGCTGCAAGAATCAGAAATAGGAGAAGGCTCCTACTCAGTAGTTGCAAGACAATTAGATTTCGGTCCTAAGCCGGTGTCTATCATCAAGGTGATCACCAAGGAGCCCTTTTTCCAGCCCCCAACTTTCGGGGATATAGACGCAAGCATTGGAGAAAAGACAACTGTTCCTCGCTGGGAAGAATTCTTCAAGAATATTAAGAAAGAATAACCCCTTGAATATACTCTGCACAATGACCCTGATACAAGGAATCTCAATAATGAGGTCCTCCTAAATATTTGCAGGGCTTATCTGCACATGGTGATGAGCCAGTCTCTAGTTTTCCCTTGCGTAAAGCTCTTAAAGTGGATCATTTATCACACTGATGCACATAAATGTTTGATTAATGATGACAATGGTGAATGCATTGGGGTTTTATTGCCATCAGAAGTTTATAAATACTACAAACTCAATGAGTTTGGAGAAAATTTGAGCATTGATTTCATGTTGAATTTCTATGCCTCTCACGAGACTAGTAAAATCATGACATTCTAGTGGAGGGAAGACAATAAACTCATGAACCTAACTTCTTGCTAGTACCTGACAGTCAATCTTAGAGAACCATATGCCTATCTCATGAACCTTCTCTGCAGATTGCATGGGGAGAAAGACTTGTCTCGGTTTTCAGAAGCTTGAATGCCTCTGGATTTTACAGTCACCATTTCAGGAACTGGTTTCGATTAGGGTGCTATCATCTCTAAAAAGTTGAGAACCTGCATAAAACAGGCCCAGGTGCCAAAGGAGGGAGATAAACCCACCTTCTACATGGCTTTGTATCTATTGGACATCATTTGCGCCATGAACGCTTTTGCCAGGATGAAATTGAATTGGCACCCTTCGGAGCTCCCAGTCCATGTATACTACAACATCTTGTGGGAAAACAAGTACAAGAAATTATATGTTGTTATCTGTGATCAGTTTATTATGCCCATTTACTTATTTATCTTTAATAAAGAATGCCCTAGATTATTAGGAAAATCAAAGAAGGTCATAGTTAAAATTGGTCACTAGTATTTGGATGAACGAGAAACCTACATCAGGATTTTTGGCACCACAAGGTCACCACATTTATTGCTCGTTTATGTTCCCGACTGGATAGTGTTATGAGAAATATGCTATCAAACCATCATACAAGGATACAATACAACTTTAGTAAAAGAAAAGAAGTGGGATTTCATACTGTATGGGTTTCATATCAGCTTCTACATGGTCAAAGACACCGTGCATGCTAAACAACTTGGGCTAGGTCAATTGGAATTTGGGTTCCAAATTGGCCGATTTTGCAAACACGATCCCAAGGGATTGGTCTTACAGCATGCATCATAGGTATCATCATGTTGGCCTTATGCCCATGATCGATTTGAGGATGAAATTTTCACCGAGAACACTCAACACTAAGATATGGTGGAAACCAAGAAGCTTGATCCTAGAGGAACCATTTTAGAGATATGAGCTATGAAGAGCAGGCCACATTTTTGGAGCAAGCAGTTCAAGGAGTTGATCGATGCCCTAAATTAGAAGTAGAATATGAATTGGAGGAAGAAACAAATGATCCCCAAGAAGACATTGAGATCACAGAAGCTCATTAGGGATCTCTGGTACAAATCAAAGATTTCCTTGAAGATCAAACAACTCAAGAGAGTGGTGCACTTTTATACCAACAAGATGAGCTACTAATGAAACGAATGCAGGATAACCCGCATATTTCCATAAGTCCTGAGATTTCAACTACCATCTGAAGCATCCCGATAGAACCAAGCGATTCTGGTCTCAAAATCGTCAATGGCACCAATGGGTCGAGCAATCCTGAATCTATGATATCGCCAATTGATCCCTCGAGAGAAGGAATAACTCAACCAGAGACGGGTCGAGTGTCAATAGAAACACAATCACCCAACCCCTTGAGAACGCTTATACACATATACAATGACGATGTGAGCATGGAGCCCTCTCGTGGTACCCCAGTGTGCGTCGAAGAAAAAGAAGGTCCTGAAAAGACCCCTTCCCCAAGTCCCAAAATGATCTCTTATGTTGGGCCTGGGGTTCAGGACCAGGGAGTCCCACATAAGGAAGTTGAAGTTGAAGGTAATCTCAATACAGGAAAGTCAGATGAACCAAAAATATATGTAGGCCCAAGTGACGAGCCTCCATAGAAGGAAATTGATAGTTACACATTCAATGAGCAAGTAAGTGACAAGTCTATGCCCAACACCTCTATCCTGCCCAATACCCAGATCCCCGATGAGAAATAAGTAGAAATTGGATCTACAAGGCAGAATGAAGAAGTTAGAGAGCCCACTCTTGAACAAATATAAACTATGGGAAGCTTGGGAAACAATATCACATGGGAGATCAACAGATACTAGACCCCATAGATGAGGTTGCAGACATATATGTGATATCTTATGATCAAAAGAGAAAGGTTATCATATAGAGGATTGTAAAGAAGAGAAAAATCACCCTAGATCAGTCCATCATAGTCATCACCGAGGAGAAGTTAATCGATACAGCAGACGCCCGTACATCTAAGATGATTGTTGTGGGAAAATCCCTCTCGGAGGCCACCTAGGACAAATCCAAGAGAGATAAAAAGGAACTTGTCACCACCCAAAAGGAGCTCGAACACTTGCGCAATCTTGTTGATTACTATAAGGCTGCTACATAGATAATTGTGTATTTAAAATATAAGTTCGGTAAAGTTTACGATGAGTTTAAGAAGGAAAGACACTTGTTAATCTTGAATATAGCCGAAGTCTAGGAAGATAGTCTCATGGCACTCGTGACATGTAAGGAAATGGAGCGATGGTATGAGAAGGCGTAGTAGGTGGTGGAGAGTATTGAGTTTATTGAGGCAGTCCATAAAGGCCTAGAAAAAAAGACCACGACATTTGGCTAGTAAGTAAAAGAAGTCTCAATCACATGAAGTGATCAGCCAAATACTAAGCCAAAATGTCTCGAATCCCACACGAAGAAATCCAAGAATAATGGGCCAAGTGTCAGAAGTACTGGGATAAAATCAATAAAATAATGAAAGACATCGAACTCCCTGAGTATGGTACCCCTGATATGTTTATAAACCTAAATGAAATAATCAATTTGTGCATCGAACAAGATGTGTTATGGGCTGAAGAATGCGCAAGTGTCACTGATGCAAAGAAAGGGCAAGTTCAACAGTTCGTAGGACATCCAATCAAATCCAGAACCATGCTTCAAAAATTGAACTTCACCCTCGCAAAGTATCAGGTGCACGCAGCAGACATCAAGGGAATATATGCAACTCCAATGGAACAACACATATTTCCATGGGCCAAGACCTGTGAAGAACTCTTTATCAGATGGTTTGATTATGAAAGAGACCACCCTTTTTAAGAAACAACTCGGGTGCATTGTTGAAAGACTGTTAGATGATAATGCCATGTGGTGATTTTTTATTAGCCCAAATTATATTTTATCGTTAATTACTATTAAGAATTTATATTATAAATAGGGACATCGACCAATGGCCAGGGGTCGATGGTTGTTGTAAGAACACTTTTTCTTTTGGTTATTGATAATTATTTTGAGACTACTATGAATTAAGAAGCCCTTTTGGACCAAAGATGAGCTATTTTTCATCAGATGTATGTGATTGGAGTTGGAGAAGAATTACTTCCTTTCCTGTTCCATGAATGTTGCAGTGAATGAGTAAGAGAAATTAATTCTATTGTCAAGTTATCTGGTGCAATGTTTTGATGTCCTTTGATCTAAATGATGAAAGTAAATCGTTTTGCTTCTATGTGATGAATGTATTGGTAGATGAATTATTTTTCTTACCATGATCTTGATTACATATGTATTTCTTTTTATTTATGCTAAGTAGTTTACCTTAGCTATGTGTTGAGTTTCTTGGTAGATGAATTATTTTTCTTGCCATGTTCTTGATTACATATACATTTTCTTTCCGTTAAGTAGTTTTCTTAGACAGTATTATGATGCTTGTTCAGTTAGAGTATTATTACTAGGCCCTCTGGCATAAGATCGATGTCTGCATGCTCGAGCAATGGGTTATCCCAAGCTCGACCCCTTCCCAATAGTTAAAAAAATTTTGTTCTGTCTTTGTCAAGTTGGTTTATATTGGCTTGCATATTTCATACCAAACCCCCCCCCCCATCTAAGAGAGAATATAGAGAAGAACTATCCCAAGTGCAGGAAGATCCTTCACCTGAAAAAACAAAATCTCATCGATAATTTGGCCACATCATAAGATCTGGCTCCAAACGCTACAGAGTCTAATTGGGCCTCAGTGTTAGGTTTGGTTCCTACTGTTGAGTCAGGGGATTTAGGCCCCATGAACATTATTCTAGAATTATGGTTAGAGAAACCATGATTATATGTGGAATAATGAGATGAAGATCAATGAATTTGTTGGTGAAACTATCCTAGATGGATAGTTCTTGTCATGCCATTTCCGGTGGTATGTGGAATGTCACATAATTTCTCATGGTTTGAGATTTATCTCCCTACGAAGATGAAGTACCCTCGTATGTAGGCTCGAAGCCCCAAAAGGTCAAAGAAGTCAAAGATTTTGCAAAGAAGAAATTATTATTTAAATTGTAAGGAAAAGTAACAAAGTCAAGATGGAATATTTAAATGGAGAACTTTCTAATTATGGAAAGTGGTTAACCTTAAAATAGGTTAAGTGACCTAGAAATGGGTTAAGTGACCTAGAAATAGGTTAAGTGACCTATAAATGGGTTAAGTGACTTAGAAGTGGTTTAAGTGACCTAGAATATGCTTCTAAGGAAGCCACTTCGAGAGTATAAATAAGAGGCAAGGGTCTCTTGTGATATATATCTTTTGTGTATCTCTTGAGCATGTATTGAAGATATGTTTTGAGAGAGAGGATATATGGAGGATCGCATGGATGCATCAAAGTTTTGGAAATTCTGAGATCATGATGGAAAAAGTCTCAGATTTTCAGAAGCCCTAGTTTTTGAGGTATACGTGGGTTCTAGTGAGCCAAGGCGTGCACATACTCGGGATTAATGAGGACAAGGAGCGTACAATGGATGAATTCATGAAGAATTTTGGTTGAGCTAATGATAGGCTCTTGGAGACTAAAGTAGGTTCCATATTGGCATTCTATGGGCTCGGATCTACCATAGAAATTCTGGTATGGTTACACTCTCGTCTTGATGGATACTCTTTCTTTTTGTGTAGTGAATGCTTAAGGCATTATTGGTATGGTTGTTTTGATGTGGTTTGTGTTGGTTGATGGAGTGAGTAGCACTCTTATGATGCAGTACTGATATGTTTTCTATATTATACGGGTTTCTTGTACATGATGAGTAGCATTCATATTGTATGGTTGAGAAGCATGAGTTAGTTGTTGGAGAGATTGGATGTGTTGTGATTGGTTATGGGTCAGTTTGGACAGTGAAAGACAAAAGATAATGATGAATTGGTTAGAGAGGATCTGAGTTGATCTTGAAGAGAAAAACCTAAGTAACTCAGATGTGATAAGTAGGTTTTATTACAGATTGGTCACGTACATACGTGAGCTATACTTCTGGTAGGGCACATACATATGCATGCTGCACTACTGATAGGTCACGTACATGTTGACAGATTGATATTTGTTGAGGATTGTTGCCTCATCTCAGTTGGTGTTGAGGTTGTAATATGATTCTTGCATTATAGATTTGGTGCTATTGTAGAGTTGTACTCTATTAAGTTGTTGTTGATAACCCAAGGATTGTAGTTCATAATAAAAAGAAAATTGTACATACATATTGTGTTCCTTGTGGTGATGATTTGTTGATATATGTTGTTGATATATATTCACATGTAACTGATTATAAATGATAGTAGTAATTAATGAGTAAATGGTGATTTCTAACTTACGAGTTTTGTGAAGGGGAAGTTTTGGAAAAAAATATGGCTACATTGTTCA
>JZKD02S1944462.1:158136-179429 GCA_000966675.3 Picea glauca | reverse complement strand
ACACTATAGTGAAAACATACCATGTTGTGCTCCTCTTGATATATTTATCACCTACCATATCTGAATAAACATAACCCTATGGAATAGTGTTTGAACCTCCAAAACATAGTGCATTTGTAGCAATACCTATCAAATACCTAAGAATCCACTTTACTGCCATCTAATTCTCTCCAATTCTTTTTACCTGGATTGTTCATATACATGCTCACAACTCCCACTGCATGCTCAATATTTGACCTTGTGCACACCATTGCATACATTAAACTACCAGTTGAGGAGTATGGAACCTTGGATATGTAGTCTATCTCCTCATCATGTGTCATGGGACACATTTCCTTAATTATTTTGAAATGGATGGAAAAAGGTGTACTAATTGGTTTTTCATCTTGAATTCCAAATATTTACAACACCTTATCTATGTGCTCACCCTGAGACAAATTCGACTTGTGATTTTTCCTGTTTCTTATCATTCTCATGCCAAGGATTTGTTTTGCAGCACCCAAATCCTTCATTGTGAATGCATTAGCCAATTTTATTTCGATTACATTTATTTCCTACATGTTAGGACCTACAACAAGCATGTCATCTACATACAATAACAATATAATATACTTTCCATCATCTTTTCTCTTAAAATAAACACAGAGGTCAAATGGACACCTAACATAACCTTGTTCTCTCATAAACCTGTCAAACACCAAATACCACTACCTTGGAGCATCTTTAGGCCATATAATCTCTTCTTCAACCTACATACTAATTTATCCTTCCCTTTGAACTCATACCATTATGGTTGCTACATATAAATCTATTCCTCCAAATCCCCATGGAGAAAACTTATCTTTACATCTAACTGTTCAAGATGAAAATCTTCTACTGCCACTAGACTTAAAATAGTTCTAATTGAAGTCATTTTAACAACAAAATAATTTATTTTTTCAAAATATATACCTTTTTTCTATGCAAATCCCTTTACAACAAGTATAGCCTTGTACCTCTTTTTTCCTCCATATTCTTCCTTCAACCTGTAAACCCATTTATTTTGAAATTCTCTTTTTCCTATAAGCAACTGAACCAAATCCCAAGTATATTTTTGTACCAAAGAGTCCATCTCCTCTTCCATTCCTTTCTCCCACTTCTTTTTGGTTTCTACATGCATTGTATCTTTGTATCCTTCTGGTTCACCAGAATCAGTGAAAATTGCATAATACAATGAAGGAGAGTATCGATTGGGGGATCCACTTAACTTGGTATATATTCTAATACTTGTAGGTGTTTTATGTACATGTTTTTTTTGTTGATCATTTTTATTTTTTAATACCTTTGGAATTTCATTTTCAGTGATCTCATTAAGAACTATGTATTTTGTGTTTTATTTTTCTTGTTTATTTCCTTGCAACTAATCCTTATACATGACATTCTCATTGAATATTACATCTCTACTCTTAATTATTTTATGGATTTCATAATCATATAAGAGAAAACCAAAATCATGAACTCCATATCTAATAAAAGTACACTTCTTGGATTTTGATTTAAGCTTTGTTCTATTTTCTTTATCAATCTAGAAAAATGCTTCACAACCGAAAGTCCTTAGAAATGAGTAATTTAACTTTTTACCCTACCATTCCTCCTCTGGAATGCCACCATACAAGGAAATTGAATTCCCTCTATTTATTAAGTAGATAGCAGTATCCACAACATCTACCCAAAATTGTAAGGGAAATTCTTCATGCAATCTCACACACCTTGCACACTCCATGATTGTCCTATTCATCCTTTCTGACACACCACTTTCTTGTGGTGTTCCTAGAACTATTTTCTCTCTATGAATCCCATGGTATGAAAAATAACGATCAAAATGCATTAGTATTCACCTCCATTATCAAAACTGAGACACTTCATCTTATTTCTTATCTCATTCTCAAGAAAAAATTTCCATTTCTTAAAAGTATCAAAAACATCAAATTTTTTTCGAATGCAATAAATCCATTTTTGACTAGTTGAATCATGAATAAAAGTAACATAATAATAAGAGCCACCAAGAGATGATACATGATCCATTCCCCATACATCTATATGCACAAGCTCTATTTTCTCACTCATTTTTTCTTTCCCAACTCTAAGAAATATAACTCTCTTTTGTTTTCCATAAACACATTACACACAAAAATACAAATCACCCACTTCTCACTTATGTGCCCAATTCTATGATGCCACAATATTTTATCTTCTCCTATAGAATCTAAATCAATAAAAAAATAATCGTTACCATTAAATGAATACAATGTACCTACCCTCTCTTCTCTTGCTATTACCAATGATCCTTTAGTGACCTTCCATTCCTTTTATGTAAATGTAGTTATGCACCCTTCACTTCCCAACTTCCCTATTGAGATTAAATTTTTTCTTAGATATGGAATTTGATTTACCTTATTTAACAACCATTGGTTTCCATTATGTAATTTTATCTGTACCTTTCCCTTTCCAACAATTTTACATGGTTTATCATCACCCAAATGAACCTATCCAAAATCACCTTGAACATAGTCTTGAAAATATTTCCTATGGGGTGTGACATGAAGAAAATCCATTGAGTCTAACACCTAGGCACCCGTAATATTATCTAATTAAAGTATTAAATAATATTGAAACACATCACCTATTACATTTTCTTCCTATTTATTCTATTTTTTTCCATTTGTTGGCTTTCCTTTTTGTGACCAACAATCTTTCTTCAGGTGTCCTTTCTTCCTGCAATGCCATCACTCCACCTTCGCTTTGGATTTGGATATTCCATTCTTTGAACTCCTATGGTTCCCTAGAATCTTTCCTCTCTCTCTTGGTCTTCCCATATTCTCTATATTCAAAACATTGCATAATGTCTCACCTGTTCTTTTCTGTCACATTTCCTCACTCAAGATAACACCAATAACATCATAAAACTTTAAATTATTTGAAGTAGAGATAGAGATGATTACATCCATTACCAAGACATTATATCTTTCTGGAAATAAGCACAAAACAAAAATATCCCTAACCTCATCATCAAATTTTACTCATACAGAACAATTGATTGGTAATCATGATAAACTCATTTAAATGATCGGTAACAAATCCACCTTCTAACATATTCATATTAAACAAATTCTTAATAACTTGTTGGAGGCTGAGGGTTTTTCATGTATTTTGGCCAATGTATTCATCAAAACCCTCATTATCATTTCTTTCCAAATGTTGAAATCCATTTACGCAGCCAGGAACGACCATATTTTTCCCAATGCTTTTTTGTCTAGAACCTCGATTTCTTTGTCTTTGATGTTTGTTTACTTCTTTTCTATTCTGCCCAATGGTAGGAATATATTCTTATGGTATATATATTCCTCCATTTTCATCTTCCATAACTGGTAGTTTGGGCCATTAAATTTCTTGACTCTAAAATTTCCTTCTTCCACCATTGCTCCCACTCGAATCAGGAACCCTCCTTTCCTACGAGTTTTACCAGACAAAATAACCTTTGTCTTTGATACCAATTGTTAGGAATTAGATCACAGAGAAATAAAATAATGTGGAAATAAAAAAAATAAGATAATAATAAAAAAAGATACACATATATATGTGTTTCACCCAATATGGGATACATCCATGGAGAAATTTTCAGGTCCTTCCTTTATTATTATCCAACAAATGAAGGGATACAACCTACAACACAGCCATTGTAACTTCCTCTTATTTATCTCACATCATCATCTCTCAAAATAAAATATGTAAATTCATACACATTCGTAGTACAATTCCCTCATACAAAAAGAGAGTCTCCTTTGTGGGCATAAACCCCAACATAACTTCTACTGTCAAATCTATGAGCTTGTAATGAACGGTTCATATTGACTATGAAATTACAATATTTTACAAGGAAATTTTCCCTAAATTTTCCTCGAGGGCCCACTGCCCCCCATGCCCCCTAATCGGGGGGTAGGCCCCCCTTGAACCCTTTTTAATCAGGGGCCATCCCCTGAACTCCCAATAGGAGGAGGCTAGGCTTACTTTCATATGAATCAGGAAGATAATCAGCTCCACAACCAACAATAAGATGACATGTGGAAACTAGGGAATTTTTCAGGGGCCATGTGTTTGGAAAGAACGAGTGCTTGTTTTAGTGTTGAGGATAGAATGTCTACCCAGTTGAATGATGATACTTAGAATTTAATATAATAAATTAAGTGAATCCAAGATATTTTTAATTTCTATGAATTTGGTTCCCCATAGAGCCTGCACAACATGGCCACTACATATTGATATGGTAGCCTCAAATCATTTGTAGGGTACTCATTTGAAGTCTTGGTTTTGAAATTTTTTAAAGTTTTGTACCAATCCTTTATAAGATCCCTATATATATGAGTAAATTCCTTCACCAACTCATCATCCAAGGTATTTTCTCCCTCTACTAAATGATAGTGGGAAACAATCATCGAAGGTTGGAAATAACCAACTTTCCAACATTTTGCATTGATTATATGTTTTCTTTCCAAATTGGCATGATTTACTATCCATGAAATAGTTTATGCACAAGGGAACATTGTTGCATGATCTACCACCTTATATAGTTTAGAATTTATGATGGCCTTGTATACCACAAGATCATGATCTTTCTCTAGAAGTTGAGGGAATGTTTGATTGTTGAACATTTGATAGATCCCCCCCCATTTGATTTTTGTCTCTTTATCGATGACACACTCGGTATTATCGTAGACCATCCCTATCATATAAATATCATATTCCTCTTCATTCCTACCAATAAGAATATCTTCAATGGATGTGTTTTATGGGTTATGGGATCCTTTTCTAGGTGGGGAAATGATTGGATATGCAACAAAAATGTTATATCACCACAAAAAAGTTTCATCATTTGTTCAAATTAAATTGAGAAATAAACATGAAGAATGAAAAAGATACAACCCTTTTTACTTTGATCAAAAAGAAGTTTGTGAGTTGAGGAAGATTTTCTTGGGCGTCAACCTGAATATGATTTCTCCACTAATAAAGTTTGTATCGATGTTGAAACCCTTTTCTTGTTCGTTGTACTAACATGCCCTTTAATTCTCATAGATATCATTAATTTTTGGGTTTTACCAGTCCCATGAATTTTAACTTTAACTCCCATTTCCCCACTCATTGTTAAGGCCAAGATTAAATGGAGGATAGGGGAAGAGATGGCCCTCTACACATGCCCAAGAATTGAGGGGATTTTCTCAGGTATTATAGCAATGCCAAGACATGAAAATGATAATCATCAGGTGACATTGATCAATATCATGAGAAAACTATACAAAGATTACAACTAGACCCTAGGTGCTTGAATGTGAAAACATGGGATTTGGGGAATAGGGGAAGGGAAATGCATTTACATGGTTTCCCTCCCTCGCCCCAATTTTATATTATCTTTTTTGTGTGTTCTCATTTCAAAATATTTTTAAAACTCTCTGAGAGGGAAAACTATAATGAAAATGGGTTAACCTATGTAATATTCCCTTTTTAAAAAAAGTTTGAAATAAAGTAGATAAAAGAAAGGGAAAGAAATGGTGTTAAGGTGAGGCTAGAAGTAATGTACAAATGATTAGAGTGCTTGGATCTAAAGAGAGTTTTTTATCGGAGTTTGAACATGTCGATGAAGAAACTTGAGCTCTTGTTTTGGAAATCCAGTGGGCGAATGGTAATAAAAAAGGAGGAAAAGGGGGTTTTCATACCTTTCCCTTAGCGTTTTGGCATGAAAATAGGGTAATTTTCGTGTCAAAAGACTGTTCACCCATGTGAAAGGACTTTTGGACCTGTCATTGTATCGATGCTTAAATTTTATTCTTCCTCCACTAGATTGACACTGAGAAGTGTTTCTCATGCCATTCTATCATCGGGTGAAGGTGATTTTTCCTATGATGTAGTGGTAGACAAATGAAACTTAGCTTTTAGTGTTCTCGGAAACAAAATCCATTTTTCTTCTGGTCGGGTTCAAGAGGATCATTTTTTGTTTATCGATGCAAGGAAATGTTTTATCCTCTTCTTTATCAATGCAAGGAAGTTATTTTACTTCCACCATATCGGTGTGAGAAACCAATTTTTATTTCAACGTATTGGCACAAGGAAGCTATTTTGTTTCCACTGAGGTTCCAAGTTAAAGGAAGCCTTAAATTTTTCCAATTGTTGAAGGTTTTCCAAGTCAGGAAGAATAAGGATTTTTCATCGATATAAGGTGAATCGTTGTATTAATACATTTATACTTTGTTGTATCAGTGGCAGAGAACTATTGATCGTTGACACTGTATGCATCATCATGCGAAAGAGAATTTCAATTTTTTTAGTGATGGATCCTAAGAACCAGAAAAAGAAGAAGTGAGAGATACAAACTTGTAATAAAAATTATAAGTTTTTCCAATGGAAAGAAACAAGAAAGATAAAAGGAGGGTTTCCTATTTCTTGGCTCCCAATGAACTCCTCTAGAGGTGATGTCAAGAAATAAGGGAAGGTGTTTCTTTTGGAAAAAAAATTGGTGACACACTAGACGAAATTACAAATATTTTGATCAAATATATGGAAAAAACTAACTTTCAGAATTGGTAAAATCACTATAAGTAACATCAATGAAATAGTTATTATGTCCCATTGAACTTGAAGTGTGTAACAAAATGAATAAAAAATTATACCTAGCTTGAACAAGTTCTTGGTTAGGCCTAGATATGATTAACCATGGATTCATTTTCTTAATCTTAGACATCTTAAGAGGCAAATGGAGTACCTCAAGGAAATGATACGTTAGGAATGATGAAAATACAGGTTGATTATTGCATATCTCTAGTGTTTGTAACACACCCATGATGAGGCATAAAAAAATTCTATTTTCTTAAAGGATAGATTCTTAGTTCGTGGTTTTTAATTTGGAAAGTTGGGGAACAAGTCTAACCTCCCGATCAAGGATCTTTGATTCTGAAGCCAAACGACTCTCTAAGACCCTGAAGGTCTCACTCTGTAATTAAACACAGACCGCTTCAACTTCTAGGTGTAGGTATAATGGTACCCACAACCTTCTCCTTCATGCCTACAAAATCTCAGAGTCTAGGCACTAGCTCCTTTTTTGATAATCCCCTTCCTTGATATGACCTTGGGTGATGGACTTACATAACTAGGCGATTGCAGGCACTACCAAGGGTGGTTTGAAACTAAACTACTTTTTGCCCCACAATTCACCTTGAGCCTCAACATGTCCTTTCTCCAAAACTGTGGTCTGGATTGTGACCCACCCTCAACTTTTTAAAGTTTGTGCACCTTTAGTTGACACAATGCGATGGGACCATCGATCTCACGACCTTCATGGTGCTTCTAAATTGACGTCTCATATCTATCCTTTTCGAATCTACAGATCTTATCTAAGCTTTCAAAATCAACGACTCTGATTTATTTCATGATTTGGGTTTCAAGAGTTTCAACTCTCAACTTTCGCTTCCTCCATCAGTAGCTATCTTTTGGAGTGGAAGATCTATTCACACTTGTCCTCAACAAACGAATGGTTTTGATAAGCTCCGACTCTCTGGACTTCGAGATTTCTTTATCCTTCATTCATCCCTTTCTCCTAGAGTGCTCTGTACCCAAAGTTGTATATCGGACGCACACACATACTCTAATCAATGGTCTATATCTGCTCTCCACAAACACAAATCTCCAGCGTGAATCCTTCTGGACTGTCGGATCTTCTGACACATGTCCTCTCCAAATCAATGGCCCTAGTCCTCTTCAGGACTTCAACACTTTTCAACCAAGACCAATTCAATGGTCCTTCGACCTTCTCCATGATCAATGATCAATATCTCCTTCAGGACTTTAGTTCTTTCACCCACTGTTTTCCTCTGAAAGCTCGTGATCTTTCACCACACGTCTCTCTAGATCTAACAATGCAGATTCACTTGGGACTTCAGGTTTTTGGAGTTTCAACTCTCAACTGAAACCTTCAAAGTGATTCTTCCTAGAGCCTCATATCTATTGACACATACCTCCTCTGACGACCAATGGTCAGGATTTACTTCAGTGATTTCAAACTCTCCTTGACCACAATCTCTCGCTCAGGGGTTATGTATCTTGTGCCACATGTCCCTCTTAGTGATGAACAACCCTACTTCAGTTAGGGACTTCAAAAATTTGGCCAGTCAACCCTCCTTTGCACACAAAGGTTAAAACCCATTCACTTTACCTTATATCGGACAACTATCATCCCCTTGTGCTTAGATCCGACAGTTAGGATATGTTCCCTTCTCAGTGCTTCTCCTCTACTTCCCTGGGCGTTGATATAATGGTCCAGGCTTCTCCCAACTTGAAAGGTTTTTGTAGATGTTCAAGGCCTCAACCTTCATTCTTCTTGTGAGCTCGGCTATCTTGGGTCTCTCCTTTTCTCTTGAAAGAATTATCTCTTCTAAGATTTTCAATTCTCTCAGAATGACGATACCAAAGGACTCCATCACTCTGTGGATTTCCTAAGGGGATCACAAACATCCCTCTCACAATTGTTAAAGGCCTAGTGTTCATGATCCAACCAATACCGAGGTGTTCGTCAATCGATGGTTCACAGTAATTGCGAGGCCCCAATGTGTGTGATCTTTATCAAAGATCTCAACCTTCGAAATTTGGAAAGTTCTCGCTCGAATTTGGTCTGATCCTAGTCATTGATATTCCATCCCCAACAAGATCAATGATGTGGGTTGATTGTAAGCTGTGAACTAGAAGGTCCACTAAATTAACCTTCACACTCCGCAATGATTCCCAACCGTCGATTAAATCAAGCGGTTGGTGTTTGATTTGGTAACTCCAGTGAGTATTTAAGTCGATATGACGACCAGGATGGCCTCTCCTCATGTTAAACGGCTCGCATCCATCTCTGCTATCATATTCTTAAGTCATGGGTAGTTCTGGTAACTTGACTATCTTCTACCTCCTAGATATGACGGTCGGGATGGTTCCCAGGCATCCTCAGATCTAAGGTTCACAGTTAACTTCAGGACTTTCCTTACAAATAAATCGCTCAGTTCGTCGAACTTGTGAATTTCAAATGACTCCAAAGGTTAACTCCCACACTCTTTCCCATATCCAATGGTCGCAAAAGACTATGTCTTCTTCCGAACATAATTCTTTCGTTCGTCTTCCAAACAAGGGAACCTTGATTTTCGATACTTCAGCCTCACTTCCCTTCCTAAGATTTGTTATCTCTGAAGGTCTTAATATATTTGTTCTCTTTCTCTTGAAATTAACTCTTGGAAGAATCCTTTCGCACACCCCTTATGCTCATTCATAAACTCTATAACTTAAGTGGTTCTCGGTCTCCGCCCACCTCGTAGAGAGCCTGTGCATATGTGCACTATCTCTCTTGAGATTTAATAGACTTCCTCCTCCAAGGGACTCAGAATGACTAGGATATATTTCTTCATTAACTGATTTCTTTCCTCTAGAGATATCATGGCTTGTACTTCAAGGCTTCACTCCCAACAGTTAGTTATGGGCATTTTAAAAATAATAATTTTACATTGCCTGCATGACTTAGAATGGTATGCTAGTTGTGGAGCCTTCTTATCTTCCTGATTGAGAGGTCCTTTCTTTCAGCCGTGTTTTTACATCAGGTAATGCCTTGAACATGGAGAACAGGGGAATACAAAAGGATAGAGGAAAGGGCTCAGGGAACCGCGGGAATTCTAGGAAGGGCATATCCAAATCTAGACTTGGAAAGATAGAGTGATGGAATTGTAGGAAGAAAGGAAATCTAAAGAAAGATTGCAGAGCTCCAAAGAAACAAAAAGATGGACAATAGGAGAGAAATCAAGAAGCAAATGTAACAGGTGATGTGTTACAAGATACTTTGATTCTTTCTGTAGATAATATTTCTAAGTCTTGGGTAGTATATTTAGGGGATTCATTTCATGCAACACCCCATAGGAAACATTTTCTAGATTATGTTCAAGGTGATTTTCGATAGGTTGATATGGGTGATGATGCACCATGCAAAATTTTTGGAATGGGAAAGGTAAAAATAAAGCAATGCAATGGAAACCAATGGTTTTTGAAAGAGGTAAGACATGTTCCAAATTTAAAGAAAAATCTAATTTCAATAGGGTAGTTGGCAAGTGAAGGTTGTGTATCCATATTTACAAATAAGACATGGAAGGTCATCAAAGGATCATTGGTGATAGAAAAAGGAGAGAAGGTAGGTACATTGTATTTATGTACTGGTAATACTGACTCTTCTATCTATTTAGCTTCTACAGGAGTGGATACAACACTGTGGCATCATAGGATGGGACACATGAGTGAGAAGGGTATGCAAATACTTCACAAAATAAATTTGCTGCCAAATCTTAAACAAATTGATTTGGACTTCTGTGAGCATTGTGTTTATGGAAAACATAAGAGAGTTAGATTTCTCGGAGTCGGAAAAGAAAAGAAGAATGAAAGGTTATAGCTTGTTCATATAGATGTATGGGGACCATCTCAGGTATCATCTCTTGGTGACTCTCGTTATTATTTTACTTTTATTGATGATGCAACTAGAAAAACTTGGGTTTATTTCATTCAAAAAAAATCTGATGTTTTTGATACTTTTAAGAAATGGAAAGATTTAGTTGAAAATGAGACAGGAAAATGTTTGAAGTGTCTTAGATCAGATAATGGAGGTGAATATTGCAGCAAGATGTTTGATGATTACTGCTCATACCATGGGATTTGTAGAGAGAATAATGTAACACACATCGTCCACCCACTAACCAGGGAATGTCACTTACTCAAACACTTAGCTTAGTTCTGACAACATAATGTAACACCCAGTATTCAACTGAGGTATGTCACATGATTTTATTTTATTTTTCTCTCTAAATACGTATATACACACACAAGCATACATACATACTGAAATTCATGCAATTAAACATATACATACAATGCTCTAGCAGAAGATTCACATATAAAAGATAAACAAACAATTATGTTCTGTAAATATATGATTTTCAAACTAATTTAATAGTGAACACATCCATGCAGCGTATACAGGGTATATCCTTAAACATACAGACAATTATGCTCACACAAGCAATAAAACCCATAAAATAACACATAAATGACAATGCAGCATGGAATTCAAAACATAATCGATACTTATCTTGGTATGAATGTCACCAACTTTGTGTAGACCATTCACAAAACTTCCATCCTTAGACTACATTGTTCGTCACTCTCAATAGTGAGTCACCCCCGAGCTAGGACTAGAATCCACTTGGTAAAGGGATTCCTAACTTGGCTAAAGGTTCACGATCAACTGGAAATACTCCCTCCTAGGTGTTCACTCAACCACAACCTACAACCTCTCCTTCCCCACATGCCTATCCCACCCAAGGAAGGGTGCCCCGTCTCTGCTCAATAGTCCTTCGGCTGCCCCACTTCCCTTCCAGGGCTTCAACAATAGGTTGGAATGGAAGTTTCAGAGCACTATATCCATAGTTTATCACCTTCAGGAAATTGATCCTCAACAATTCCCTTACTCAGAGAATTGCTCACGGGCCTAACAACCCGCCTCTTCAATCCCGCTCCCAAGCTGACATGTACACCAATAGGAATGGATATCAATATGGTCTAGATATGGTGGTAGGATGATACGAGGTAGCTCAAGGACTGACGAAATGTATTATGGATACTGGTTCTCTGGTCGAAGGAAAAAATGGTAAGATTCTCCTCTTCACAATGGTCGATCCCCCCCAAAGGAACTAAGTCTTGGCAATAAGAATGCATGTCTCCAACTTGACACTTGTCATGTTGGAAGCTACTTTGATACACTTGTCCCCTACTTTAGGACTTGGGACAAATTAATTATACGTACTTTATGTTTTTAAGAAATATTAATATAATATTTATTTTCAGCTTTAAACTCTCTAGCTTAGCCCTCTTCTTAACTTTAGGCCCTCCCTTTCCCTATTTGGTGAAATCTAGTCCCCCTTCTCTTTTATCATGGTTGGTCTATGTGCAACGATGTATTTTTATATTAATCATGAGATATATACAAAATAGGTTCTCTAGCCTTTAACATCTAGGCGCCCTAGCCTAATTCCAAGACATAAGCATTATGTCTTATAATATTGGCTCACCATCCTATAATGCATATTATATACACAAAAGTTCATTGACCTTAATATTGCGTGCACTTTAGTTACTGCACACGGTATCCACTGACCTCAAGGTTGCATGCTCTTTAGTTACTACACGATGTATCCTCTGTCTTTAAGGTTGCACACACCTTAGTTACTATGCATGATATTCATACATGTGCACATTACATCCCTTTACTGTGCAGTATATGCACGCACCATTCCGTGAAAGGTGTATTACAAAAATGATTTCTAAACAACTCACTAGCTTAAATATACTTGGATTGTATTTACATTTGGGTTTGGTCGAGGGATATTACAATCCCCTCCCCTTATTTATGCACTATCCTCAGTGCATCATGTACCCATATACAACAAAATTCTCAAAATTCTTCAAAAAGATGTAGGTATTCTTCCCACATTGCATCCTCATGATCCCAAGTAGCATCTTCAGGTCCGTACCAAGTCCATTGGACATTTACAATCCCTATGGATCGATTCCAGAGTTGTTTGATTTTTCGATCTAGGATGTGCACCGGATGCACTTGGAAAGCGCCTTCTTTCTCCACCTGAATAACATTCCAATCAATAACATGATTAGCATCAAGTATTTATTTATTTAGCAATAATACATGGAATACATTATGAACATGCATAGATGCAGACAATGAAATCATATAAGCAATGAGACCAATCCTCTCTAGGATTTCAAATGGTCCACAAAATCTGGTTGCCAACTTGGCCCAGCTTCCCATCTTTAGGGAATTCTGGTTAGCTTTTACTTTCAGGAAAACATGATCACCCACTTTGAATTCTTTGTGGATTCTATTTAAATCAGCATAATTCTTTTGTTTGTCTTGGGAAGTTTTAAAATTATGCTTAATTTTTAACATCTGTTCCTCCATCTCCTTGAGCAACTCTGGCCCGACTACTATTCTATCAGTTGGATTATCCCAACTTACTGGAGTATTGCACCTTCTGCAATAAATTTCTTCAAATGGGATCATTTTCAATGATGCCTGATACCCATTGTTATAAAAGAATTCTACTAAATGTAGGCAGTATTCCCATTTTGATGGTTTATCCATCACATACATTCTCAACATATCTTCTATCACTCTATTCACCCTCTCTATCTCTCCCTCAGTCTCAAGATGGTAAGTTGTACTAAAGTTCAGATTCGTTTTGAATCCTTTGAACAATCCTTTCCATAAATTCGAGGTGAATTTCAAGTCTTTATCATAAATAATCATTTTAGGAATTCTGTGCAATTGTGCCACTTCCTTCATGAAATATCAGCAACATCTACTGCTTTGTGAGTAGTTTTTAGTGGAATAAAATGGGCAGCTTTTGTAAGCTTGTCCACCACTACCATAATCAAATCATGTAGCTTCTCTATTCTGGGCAATCCCGTAATAAAATCCGTTGTCGCCACTTCCCACTTCCATTCAGGAATGGGCAAAGGTTGCAGCAATCCTGCTGGGTGCCTATGCTCTGTTTTAACTTTCTAGCATTCCATACACCTAGTGATGTATTCTGCAATTTCTCTCTTCATACCTGGCCAAAAGTATTGGCTCTTGACCGCTTCTACGGTTTTCTAATATCCAGGGTGCCCTGCATAAAAATCATTATGCATCTCATGCAAAATTATACGTTTCAAGTCCTGGACATTTGGTACAAAAATTATGTTCTTGTGCAACAGTATTCCATCTACTCCCAACTTATAAATATCCATCTTTTGTGGTGTCTTACCTTGTTGTAGTTTTGCTATCAATTCTTTGTATTACAAGTCTGTATTTGTAGCCTCCAGAATTTTACTTTTAACATCAATCTGATACATGCTAATGGTTGTAGCATGAAGCTCATGCACCCTCCTATTGAGTGCATCTGCCACTTTATTTTCTTTCCCTTTGATATGCTTTATATCAAAGTCATATTCGCTTAGAAATTCTAACCATCTACTTTGTCTAGCATTTATATTTGGTTGATCAAATAAATATTTTAATCCATTGTGGTCTTTTCTTAACTCAAACCTTTTTCCCATGAGGTAGTGTCTCCATTTCCTCAGGGCATGCACTATGGATGCCAACTCCAAATCATGAGTGGAATAGTTTCTTTCATGCTCCTTCAACTTCCTTGATTCATAACATATCACAAAACCACTTTGGATGAGGACTCCACCAAGTCCTTCATTACATGCATCTGTGCATACAATGAAATCTTCATTTGGTTCTGCAATCCTTAGTATTGGAGCACTTGTCAATAATTGTTTCAAATATTGGAAACTCCTTTCATAGTCGGACGTCCATTGAAACTTCATACCTTTTCTTTGCAAGGAAGTGATTGGGTGTGCTATATTCGAGAATCCTCCAATGAATATTTTGTAGTAGCCTGCAAGGCCCTTGAATGATCTAACCTCTATCACATTCTTTGGTGTTGACCATTTTCTAATGGATTCAATCTTCTTGGGATCCACTACTATCCCATCTTTTGAGATGATATGCCCCAAATAATGAATTTGTTTCTGATAAAATGAGCACTTGCTCTATTTTGCATACAACTGATGCTCCCTTAATACTTGCAACACCATCCTCAAATTATGTTCATTATCTTCTTATATATTAGAGTATATAAGAATTTCATCCAAAAAAACAATGACAAACTTGTCTAAATATTCTCGGAAAACACCATTCATTAAGCACATGAAAACAACTGGTGCATTTGACAACCCAAATGGCACCACTGTGAACTCATAATGACCATACCTTGTCCTAAAGGCAGTCTTTTTGATATCTTCCTCCTTAATTCTTACCTAATGGTATCCCGATTTGAGATCTATCTTTGAAAAGATATTTCCATCCTTCAATTGATCAAAAGGATCATCAATCCTTGGCAGAGGATACTTGGTCTTTACAGTCACTTTATTCAACTATCTAAAATCAATGCACAATCTTAACATTCCATCTTTCTTTTTCACAAACAAGAGTGGGGCACCCCAAGGTGATACACTTGGGCGTATATACCCCTTCTTCAGAAGTTCTTCAAGCTTCATTTGCAACTCCTTCAATTTTGGTGTACTCATTCTGTAAGGAGTCTTTGACACAGGAGCTGCTCTTGGTGTCAGATTTATAGAAAAATCAAGGTCTCTCCTTGGGGGTAGTCCTAGTACTTCCTTGAACACATATTCAAACTCTTTCAGGATTGCATAATTCTCCAAATTTGGCACCTTGTCTTCAGGTGTCTCCTCCATATGAGCTGCAAATATTTGACATCCTCTTCTATAACATTTCTTCAGCTGCAATGCTGAATTTTCTCTAACAGTTTCTTCCCTGGGAATTCCCTGCACTTTCCTTTGGTTCCCTTCTACATCCAAGAAAGTGAATGCTTTGTTATGACAATCCAATAGAGAATCATGTGGGTCCAACCAATCCATCCCAATTAAATAGTCATAGGAACCTAAGGGTAAGATATTCAAATCTACCTTGGTGTTCAGTCCGTTCATGTCCATGAGACATGACTTAACCATCTCATTAACCTTGATTTTGGTTCCTACAACCAACTATACGAACCAAGATTTTCCATGCTTTCTTCTTGGCAATTGAAAACTTTCTACCATCTTAGGATCTATATAACTATGACTAGCTCCTGAATCAATTGAAATAGAAAGGGTTTGGTTGTTAATCATACCTTCCACTTCAATCATGTGTGACTGATATTCTTCTTGCTTGTTATCCAGGGCTGCATAGATCCTTGGAACATTCCTTCCCATGTCCTCCACTATTTCATCTTTCTGGACATTATAAACAGTCCTTCCTTTTTCACCTCTGTGAGGACAATCTTTGAATTTATGATCTCCTTTACAACCCCAACATTGACTAGGTGGTTTCCTTGGACTTTGGCCTTATGCCTCTATCATTTTGGGATCTTTAGAAGTTGGTGGTCCCTGTGGACTATTTCTGAAGAATGATGGTTTAAATCATTTCTTTCTCTGATCCACCTTGAACTTATTTTTGTCTTCCCAATATTTTTGGAAAGTTGGCCTTGCTTCTACTGATCATATAGAAATTTAGCTCGCCTTATGGTCTCTTATAATGTCTTGGGATCATCATATTGTATTTTGTCACTGATGAATGCTGGAAATCCACTCAAATACCTTTGAATTTTAACTGTCTCATCCTTGATGAAGGAGATGTACTTCAGCAGTTCTAGGAATCTTCTTCCATGTTCATCTATGGTCATACTTCCAAGTTTGAGTTCAAAGAACTCTTTCATTTTCTTGTCATAATACCTCTTAGTCAAGTATTTCTTCTCAAAATACTTCTTAAATTCCATCCAAGTAACACTCTTCTCTTTAATGTGTTTTACATGCACAAGTTGATCCCACCACATGGATGCCTTTCCTTTGATTTGATAGATGGAAATTCTACCCTCTGCATGGGAAGAATAATTGTGTAATTTAAAATACTTCCTCATGCCCAACAACCATGTTTCTGCATCTTCACCCTTCTTGTGCTCACCATCAAATGTAGGAGGTTTTATTTTATTCATTTCTCCTCATAGCTCATCCACCCCAGACCTCTTATGTTGTCTAACAGGGGATGGACTTGTGTTTCTACCTACTCTTTTATTGGAATGATTTTGGGAGTGATGGTGGTGTCTGCTAACATTTCCTGATCTCGTTTTCTCTTCTGAAGGTTTGTGACTTATAGATTTTCTTGAGTCACTTTCTTTTTCCAATTTATTTTCTATTATGTTAAGACTTTGCAATAGCTTCATGTTGAATTCATCCTACTGCTCTTTGGCTCTCATAAGCCTTTCATTATTAGCTTTATGGATTTGGACATCCTTTTGAAAATTTTTAATAGTCTCTACCATATTCAGGTTTTCATCCCTTTCCTCTCCATGTCCATTGGAGTTTGTTACTTCAATGTCCAAATGGACATTCATCCTTCTACTCTCATATTGTTGACTATAGTTTCCTCATGTCTCTTCCATTCCTATGGACTTGGTACTTTATCTGATTTGATCTAGTTGTTGTTAGTTCTGCAAAATGTGCAGCCATTAAAAATTATTAGTTTAACTAAATCAAGAATCCATGAGAAATGTGAACTATTTCAGCTCAATAATTATATCAGAATTATCTTTTATGATTTCTTGGTGTTGCCATCATGAAAATTCTCATACATGACCCAAGTTTTGAGAACTTAGCAAGAACTATATCATCGCACAAAGATACATAGGGCGCAAGGTGGTTTTTCGAAACCACTTTTGCATAAGTTTCAATGTCATGTGCTTTGATATGTCAAATCCACCATTCGTGGGATGGGTGACGGTTAGTCAGATCACTCTATCTCATTCGCTCGTACATCATAGCCATTTGAGTTAGGTGAATGCCGCCATGTAACAAACTCAAAAATTTTAATCATTTGAATTGGATTAGCTGAGTATGGAAACCCATTGCACGTGTGCGCAAGTCAGTCAGGGATTCATGATTGAGGTTCTATAATTACCAACTCTTGGGTATGGAAGCATCATCTTATCCATCATCGAGCAGTCTCCAAACTTGTTTGAACTTCTCATCTTTGCAAACGTATTTTGGTGTCCACAAAACTGAGGTATATGGACCTAGTTAAATCCAATGAGACTGGTTATTCGAGCAACATGCTAAATTTTCCTGCGAGTACGAAGGAAAAGGTAGTTGCACAGATACTAGCAACTAAATTTCACACAGTACCTATTACTGATTCCAGATTGGAAATTAGGTTGAATCTAATCATGAGGGACCTGGTTATCAATAGACCAGTTGCTAAGAAGAAATGAAGAAAGTGATAGAAGAATGAACCCGTCGCTAAAGCAGCTGAGAGTGTTGGAGAGAATCAATCGGTTTGATTAGATTCTTTAAGGGAGGAGCTAACTAAGCTGAAATGAGCCCTCAATACAATTGAATATATTTCAACAATTTTTGGACAGATGATAGTAGAGGTAAGGAAGCTCCGAAGATGATAGACATGTTATTGTACTGTCTCTTTGAATAGGGCCACTGCTATTGTGAATCATCCCCTTTTGTAATTTTGGATTTTGAATGAATATATAAGCGTAGAAGTGGATTTTGTACTACTTAAGACAATATTCCACTGATGATGTTACAAATATTGTTTCCTTTAATATTATGTGTCTTCTTGTAACTTATATTTCACTTTCAATTGTTTGAATAAAACCTATAATTCATCTCATTTACTTGACTCATTTTAAATAATACTTCAATGCAGTTGTCTATTCCTCTTTCTTTGAATACTATGTAAATTTTTCTAATTAAACTCAGGCTCATCATCTTAATTAGATTTTCAGACGATTTTGCACAAATAAAAATTCAACCTGTGTACCTTTATTTATTTTGCAAATGAATTTATAAGGCAAATCATGTTTCCATGCACCTGTATCTCCTATACATTTCCTCTTCGTTGCACCAATAACTTGCATGCACTACTTCTATGTGGCGCACCAATATCCTATGTGCATTGTTTCTGTATCACACTTTAATATTCCACATGCATTTCGCTCTATGCATTACAAAGTGCTAAATTTCAATATGTCTTACCATGTACAATAATCTATATGCCCCACATAATACTCTGTCTCTACCATGCAAAACTACCTGCGTGCACCCTTTCCTACACTGTAGCGATACAACACATACTCCTATTGTGTGCACACCAACCAAACTTCAATGTGCCTTCCAATACTACGCACACCACATGCACCTTTACTATGTGTATGCACTTCGCGCAATGCTAAATTTAGCGCACGCATCCCTACATATTATTCTTCCGCGTGGTGGCTCAATTTTCCATAAATGCAATATATTGTATATCGTACTGTAATCTCATATCCATTCGATTGGTTTGGCCCATTCAGGCTCAGTGTCAAAAATTGATTCTCTAATACCATACTGTAACACACCCCATCCACCCACTAACCGGGGAATGCCACTTACTCAGACACTTAGCTTAGTTCTGACAACATAATGTAACACCCAATATTCAACTGAGGTATGTTGCATAACTTATTTTTTTCTTTTTCTCTCTAAATACGTATATACACACATAGGCATACATACATACTGAACTGCGTGAAATTAAACATATACATACAATGCTTTAGTGGAAGCTTCACATATAAAATATAAACAAATAGTTGTGTTCTGTAAATATACGATTTTCAAATTGATTTAACAATGAACACAGACATGCAGCATATACAGGGTATATCCTTAAACATACAAACAATTATTCTCACACAAGCAATAAAACCCATAAAATAACACATAAATGACAATGCAACATGAAATGCAACACATAACTGGTACTTATCTTGGTAAGAATGTCACCAACTGCGTGAATACCTTCCACGAACCTCCCAGCCTTAGACTACACTGTTTGTCACTCTCAATAGTGAGTCACCCCTGAGTTGGGACTAGACTCCACCCGAGAAAGGGATTCCTAACTCGGCTAAAGGTTCACGGTCAACTGGAAAGAATCCCTCTCAGGTGTTCACTCAACCACAGCCTACAGCCTCTCCTTCCCCACATGCCTGTCCCACCCAAGGAAGTATGCCCCTTCTCTGCTCAATAGTCCTTCAGCTGCCCCACTTCCCTTCCAGGGCTTTAGCGAAAGGCTGGACCAGAAGTCTCAGAGCATTGTAGCTACAATTTATCACCTTTAGGAAATAGATCCTCAACAATTCCCTCACTTAGAGAATTGCTCATGGCTCTGACAACCTGCCTCTTCAATCCTACTCCCAAGATGACATGTACACCAACAGGAATGGATATCAATTTGGTCTGGGTATGGTGGTAGGATGATACGAGGTAGCTAAAGGACTCACAGAATGTATCGTGGATATTGGTTCTCTGGTCGAAGGAAAAAATGGTAAGATTCTCCTCTTCACAATGGTCGATCCTCCCCAAAGGAACTAAGTCTCGTCAATAAGTATGCATGTCTCCAACTTGACACTTGTCATGTTGGAAGCTACTCTGATACACTTGTCCCCTACTTTAGGACTTAGGATAAATTAATTATCCATAGTTTATGTTTTTAAGAAATATTAATATAATATTTCTTTTCATCTTTAAGCTCTCTAGCTTAGCCCTGTTCTTAACTTGAGGCCCTCCCTTTCCCTATTTGGTGGAATCTAGTCTCCCTTCTCTTTTATTGTGGTCGGTCTGTGTGCAACGATGTATTTTTATATTAATCATGAGATATATACAAAATAGGCACTCTAGCCTTTAACATCTAGGCGCGCTGGCGTAATTCTAGAACATAAGCATTCCAACTTATAATACTATCTCACCAGCCTATAATGCATATTATATACACAAAGGTTTGTTGACCTCAATATTTCACACACTTTAGTTACTGCGCGTGGTATCTGCTGACCTCAAGGTTGTGTGCTCTTTAGTTATTCCACATTGTATCCTATGTCTTTAAGGTTGCACGCACCTTAGTTACTGCGCATGGTATTCAAAAATGTGCATATTACATCCCTTTACGGCACAATATATGCGCGCACCATGCCATGAAAGGTGTATTACAAAAATGGTGTCTAAACAACTCACTAGCTTAAATATACTTGGATTATATTTACATTTAGTTTTGGCCAAGGGATATTACAAGACAATTCCAAGAACACCACAAGAAAATGGTGTGTCAGAAAGGATGAAAAGGACAACCATGGAGCGCGCAAGGAGTATGATATTGCATGTCAAGTTTCCCTTACAGTTCTAGGCATATGTTGTAGATAGTGTTGTTTACTTAATAAACAGAGGACCTTTAAGCTCTTTGGATGGTAGAATTCCAGAGGAGGAATGGATAGAAAAAAAGGTAAACTGTTATTTTTTGAAAACTTTCAGTTGTGAAGCATTTGTCCATATTGATAAAGAAAAAAGAAAAAATCTTGAGTCTAAATCCAAGAACTGTACCTTTATTGGATACGGTGTTAATGATTTTGGTTATCGATTGTGGGATTATGAAAATAACAAAATCATTAGGAGTAGAGATGTCATATTCAATGAGAAGGTCACGTACAAAGATCAGTTGCAGGGAAAGAAACAGGAAGAAGAAAAACAAGAATACA
>JZKD02S1944462.1:116291-130226 GCA_000966675.3 Picea glauca | reverse complement strand
CTATGTATCAATCATTAGCGCATTGGAGTAGTGTGAATACATTTTCTCATTCTTCCATATTGAATATCTCTTCCTTTCTTGATAATATTTTCTTCTACTTGCTTTAGCTAGATCTCTTGTGCAGGTTTCCATGAAACACTAACATCATTTACCTTTAATCTTATTTTCTTCATCCCGATACTTCTGAAGATCTTGTTGATGGTTTTCATAATCTATCACAGACCCTTGCAAGATATCAACATTAGTGAGAAATTTAATTAACTGGGAGTCATCATTGAATACTTTCAAAATCATGATATTGTCAGGTACAGAAGGCCTAAAAAGAAATTCAATGGTGAAATCGTTATTCAATGAATTGAGTCTAGATGTCGCATTAGCTAGAGTGCCAGCAACAACATTTTGGGAACAAGCAATAAAAGTGATATTAAATGCATCAAAATAATTAAAAATCTTACATACCTCTTGTTGATGACCCTTAAGGTGAGGAGACAAATAGTGTATAGAAATTTTCACTTGTCTAACAATGATTTTTAGATCACCAAAAACCTTCAAATAATGCACCTTGAGGTCAATAGATTTCTTAAACTTTAAACCAAGGATTCATATTTCGTTGTGTTGTTGGCGCATCTAAATTGTGAGCAAAGGGATATTATATTTTTGTTTTTATTAGGATCTATGAATATGCAACATGCCCCGTCTCCTCCTTCAGATCTAGAGCCATCAAAAAACAAAGTCCAAACATTAGTGCCTATGACTAAATTAGTAAGGATAAAGCTAGTTGTTTCTACTATTGTACAGTCATTATCATCATTCCATGTGCAGTGAAGGAGTTTGGATTGTTCGTCTGATTGAAATCATGATGGCTTCGATGGATAACAACCATGGTCAATTTCCAAAAAACAATTTCCCAAAATTGTATGTGAAAAACTAATGGGCTCTTTTTTACCTTCAAGTTATATTACATTGTGTTTCATATGAGCCTCATTGTCTCCTCTTATATGGTTCATCCTTCCTTTGTGTGGTAGCCATAGATGAGACTAGTTGGTGGAGAAGTATCCATGTAGTTTCACAAACCAATCCATGCTTAACAAGAAGCTATAGGCTTCTGGAATGTCTACAACTATAATATCAATCACCTGGTGAACTCTAGGATATGAATCTAATGAAATCGTTACATATTTAATTTCACCCATGACTTTAACATCATATCTATCTAACTCAATAATCCTTGTGGTGATTTTTTCAAGTACAACATTTATCTTTCGGCATACATAATAAGGCGTGGCATTGGAAGAAGCATCAAAATTTGTTAAACAATTATGCATGTTGAAATTTAAAATTTAAAATGTGAGGAAAGGCAGAACTTGGGATCTAGAATGTGATCCTATGCTTCCTACAATTTTAGAAGTGTTATTCCTATTGAGATAGTGGGTATTTGAAGGTGTTAATGATCATATATCTCTACTGAGGAAGAGAACAAATGTCAAACAATGAGATATTTTCCTTTTTTTTCTTTAGGTATTCTATTATGTTGCAATACAGAGAGTGATTGATAGAGCTATTAGTATTCTTGGTTGGTTTTGAAGTGTTGGGAGTGGTTATTTCTTGTGAGGATTTGCTCTATTTTTGTGAAGTGGTAGGTGGAGTGATATTTATGGGAACAACAATAGTTTTATACAAGAGAGGGGTGTTTATCACAACCCCTTTACTACAAAGGTTGTATTCTTTTGTAGCAACCTTAGTGGTATGGGTGTCACCTATAGATATTTCTTCTACCTTTTCATCATTGGAATCCAAACAACAGTCCCACAAGAAAAGGGCATACTCCTTAGTATTATATCCTTCCTTAGTAGTTTGTTCCATGGTTGTTTCTTAAGTTTGGTCATCAGCAGTAGAATGTTGTTCCAAAATTTGGTTAATGAATAGAGTCATGGAATTTATCTACTAAGGACAATTTCTATATGAGTGGTTGGTATGATGATATGAGGTGAAATTATCCATATCGATCTCATCGAGGTTGAGGGTAAGGTTTGGAGTCTCAGGCGGTTTGGTCAGATTATTTGTCTTCTTGAAAAAGAGTCAGAAAAATTTATTCTAAGAGGAACCTTCATCAACATTATTTTCAAGGTATACCACCTCGTTGGATAAATTGTTAATTAATTTGAGCACACTATCTATGTCTTTTAGTTCTTTCTTGGGTGGTCTGGTTAGAATAAAAGACTTCTTATTAGTTATTTTATTTTCTTCAATTGTTGGATTGCTACCTAGAGAAAGCATATATTTTTCTACTTCTTTCGCTTCTTCAAATTTTTATGCTAAATTTGGTTTATCATCTCACTTGAAAAGCATGCCTATGGAGGGATGTAAATATGAATTATAGTATTCTACACTCAATGTCTTGATGGGTGTGGCACCAACAGAAAATTTGCTTAAGATAGTGGTGAAATGTTGATTAAAGTATTTTCCTTTCTCTTTCTTCTCCATCTTAAGAGAAACTAATTCCTTAAACAATGTTGTAGGGGTTTTCTCTTCTCCAAATTTTCTAATAAAATCTTTATCGAAAGTTTCCCAACTCCTTATGGAGCCAACCGTAAGATTTTAGTACCATGAGGAAGCCTTATTTTTAAACGTATATAGGAATAATGATCCAGATTATTATCGGCATGAAATGAGAGTGGAGATATAATAAATAAATGTATAGATATATCCAATAATATAACATAAATATATCATATATGCAACCATAAACACAGATATACAATAATACACAATTTCTATTAATGAGAGAAATGTACAAAACTATAGAAATACATAGTGAAAGACTGGTTAGAATGGTGGCAGCTTATCTCTAAGAAGAGATGTGACGGCTACTCACATTCACAAGAAGATGATTTACAATGAGGCTCTAAAGGATTTTTTTTTAAATAAAGAAAATACAAAACCCTAACCCTAGAAGATGAAAATCCAATAGCTTTGTGGACCCCTTTTTGGGTAGTTTGGTGTATCAACTTCCCGGGGGCATAACTTTGGCATGCAATCTCTGTTTGGGGTGCATGATATCTTGTTGTAAAGGTATATCTAAGGAATACATATGTTTCCATTAGAATCTAACTTTATCTATAGTTTGAATTTGGTGATCCCTAAAAACGTTGTTAAGGGCCTCAAAACGGCCCTGAAAGTTTGGTACCCGAAAACTAGGAACAAAACTGCCAAACTGAAACTACCAAAATGAACCAGTTGAAATAGGTGGGTGGCCACCGATATCCACTTGGATCAATCCTCCCTCCTTAAGAAGCAATGGTCTCCATTGCATTGAGTTCCAAGGGGAGAGGGGAAAGCGTGTTCGAGTTACTTCACACACACCTAGGATTTATTTTTTATAAGGTTTTTCCTTGTTTATTAGTCATTATTTAGTATCCTATATTTTAGGAAAAATATTCCTCTAGGGAGAATATTCTCTTCAGTTTTCACTTCATTTTGACTAGTTGAGTTGAGTCTAGATGTTGCATTGGTTTTATCACCATGAAACATTGGGATCGTCACCATGATAATTCACACTTTCTTTGGGATCATCACCATACTTGCGCATTACCCTTGATCCCTTGATCTACTCCTCACTACACTCTATTCAGTCAGTTAACTAAAGACTGGTTGACTAGTTAACTTAGCTAGGTGGTAGTTCACTTTCGTAACTACTTGAGAGACTAGACTAGGTGGCAGTTCACTCTCGTAACTATTGGTGTGTGTCCAGATCACACTAGACCACCACTATGTCTCATTAGTTACTCATGTATCCTATATCTATTGTAAATTATTCACTCTTTAAGTGTGGAATATGGTTAATGAGAATTCTTCTATTCTTTCTCTCTTGCTTCTTCTTTCTCAATTTCTCTCTGCAAATGTGTGTGATATTTTATAGATAGATCTATTATGTGCAGGTTCAACACATTTACATGGTATCAGAGCCGACAGACCGCTAAGAAATATTTACACCAAATTATTTTTTGCAAGTACTAAAGATTGAAGAACGTAGAAAAGAAGGAATATATGTTTTACTCACCGATAATACTTCTCACGCTTCATAACTATTTGGAGTGGAAGCCAAATATTCTACTTCTTCTCAAAATTTGAGGCTTATACCAAATAACCATGGAAATTGAAGTAGATCCTGATTCCGCCGATGAGAAAAATGACTTTCTCAATAGACAAGATATGGCCATAGGATTTATTTTCTTATCTATCTCTCCATAAATTATCCACCAAGTATATGATGACTCATAAGAATCAACTCCAAATGAATTATGGACCAAATTGGAGGTTCTATTCAAGAATAAATAAGATTGTGAATATTTCATGTGGGAGGTTGAACAGATAGAGCCAGAAGAGAAGCCATCAGAAGATCAATCATCTCATTATGAAGAGTCTTCTACAAAACTATTTGCACAAATTTGTATTCCATTAATTGAAGATGATGTCTACTCAATTTCATATTTTTTTTCTGAATCTCATGTGGAAGATATATGGCATGCATATCATGAGTCACATGCAAACACTTTTTCATGTGCAATGCATGCATCTCAGGAGATAAAAAGGGAGCCACGCACAACAGACTCAATTCGGATATTTTCTTATCAGAATTTGCAGAAAAAAAATTGGATATTTGAATTCCTCTCGGGAAAATATCCAATTTCAAAAAACAAATCATACAAAACAGATTCCAGGAAGTGAATTTATGATCATTTTAAAATCAACAAAATTTCAGCATTTTTTCGGAAACGACTGCACGGTTTTCAAAATTTCATCAAAAATTTATTTGGATCTTATTCATTACAAAAAAGAGAAAGTGAATATGTGTGGACATATCAATTATGCATCTACTTCATCAGATATATGCATACATCTACATCTTCAGCAAATTCTTCAACAAGCACAAACTTGCATAGTTGTGAGGTCTTATTGGAGTGAAGGACAAGGTTGCTTAGCAACTGCTTTTTGTTCATTCTCATTTTTTTTTGCATACTGTTGTGGGTGGGAAATCCCTCCTACAGACTAGAACTAAGGTTTTTATCATGCATGCAGAAATTACCTAAAGATTCTTACTTTTTACCATCATCCCATGCATAAACCCCATTACTCATACATAAATACAAGGCTCAAGAGATCAAGTTGACATACCTTATTTTTTGAGTTCTGATGTCGATCACTTTTCACACCTTGGTCATTATTTGACTACAAATATCCTCCCAATGCTGACCTACATTCACTAAAGAAAAACAAAGAACTCCACATGCATTTAATCTATGAACTAATAGGTTAGAGATTTAATCAATCATACAATCAATATTCCAATAATGACAATCTCATATGGCGGGATGGGAAAAGAAATTCTTTTATTAACTTCACAATGATACCTTACAATGATAAAGTCGGCCACTGCTCCTTGATCTTGGTCCTGGGATCCTCTTCCACTGTCTTCCAACTTCTTTTCTCTATACTTCTCTTTACACAAGTATGGCTAAAGGTTGGGACAAAGGGAATGCTTAATCAAGTATATTTTCTTTACTATGATTCTCCTCCTTTCAAATGGGACCCCTAACCCTTATTTTAAAGGCTAGAAGAAGCTAGGTATTTGGTTGAGTGACTGGATATGCATGGCTGAAAGGTTTAGTTAACTTACCCAGAGCTATGTGTTTTGTTAGCAACATTCCTTTTTTTTTTTCTTCTGAAGGTCCATGTGGGCTGTAGTGGGTCATCTAGTGTGGACATTGTAGATACACATGGGTTGTAGTGGAGCAGGGTGTGTGGGCCTTTAAAAATGGATTTTTTTAGAAGAAATCTTCAGCGGTGTCTTGTCAAAGAAGGAATATGAGATGGTCTAATGTCAAGTAAGCATGTTTGGTGAGATTAGGGTTATAATAGATGCCCCATAATGTGTGAGGTCATAAGAGAATCTGATGGCCGAAATGCATTATCGATCTTTATCAACGTACCAAACCAGTGAGTTGAGGGACCATAATTTGGGAGGTGCCATCTGCAAAATAACAATTGTCTCACCGAGGTGGACATACCCATGCTCGAGATGAAATAAAATCATGGCTACCAATCAAAATACATTGTATATCCATTTCATATAACTATATAAAGTGTAGCCGTGAGAAATACACAGTGGATCTACATCTCAAAATCAAAAGATATACATGTATAGTATCCATCTTCTAGAATATGATAAGGCCTGATGGCTGGAGATGAGGTCTTCATAGCTCGAGAAACAACTTCAAACTCTTCAAAACTCAGGTAGGAGTGTAATATGAGTGTACAACTTCACTACCCAGAGGTCTTTGACAGCTCATCGGGTATGGACTAGAGGATCTTGATGATCAGACTGAAGGCTTCATTGATTTCAAATAAAGACTTGACTAGACTTTCAGGATGGTCGAGCATGAGGGCAAGAGAAAAACTGCAAAGGGGCTGACTCGGGCTTGGTAAAACTTCCCTTGGGCAATAGCACGATAAATGATGAGACTCAATTAGCATGGCATTTGACATAAGTTCACGATGCAAGAGGTAACACAAACTCTCCATATGTTTGGAATAATAACCAAATGGAGGAGGACACAACTCTATGTAGTGAGAACAACTTCCTAAGGTCGTATTAAATCCCAAAGATTGAAGAACAAATGGAAGGATGTGCTTTGTCTACTGCTAACTCATTGTGATGCCAAATAAAAAGAAAATACTTTTCCCTTCCTCTTTTTGGGGTATATTTGATTTTTTTTGTCTTTTTCAATAATGTTTTAAAGCTTGAAAAAGAATTAAAGAATGCTACATTACAAAGGAGGATCGAGTGTCGCAAACATACTAGTTTCAAGTGCACGGAACACATGGATGCTCAAGGAAAAGGGACATATGCAAGAAAAGGACACTCAGGAAAAATCCTCCAAGGGCCAAAGGTGTCAAGATGTAGAGACAAAGTGTTATAGGGCTTGTGTATAAGGCATGCTTCAGATGGTTCAGTTGAGAGAATCATGGATCCGGCATTAGGCCAAAGACATGGGTATGAAAATGTGATTAATAAAACAAACAATGGTAATGTCTTTCGATGTAATTTTAACGAGCCCAGAGAAGGTAAGCTCGGTGGTTTTTCATATTTAAAGATTCTGAAAAAACATAAAAAGGAGACTCCGTTGGGGTACCTTTTTCAAAGGTAGTCTAGTTAGTTCGAAAAAGGAGTAAACTAGAACCGACAAGACGTCTATTCAAAACCATTTTAATGAGTGTGATAAAGACAAGATCACTCAGCCATTTTTTCAGTTTTAAGGAGTATGAAAAAAGCTTAACTATGGACTCCACGAGGAATGTTCTTCTGGACCATTTTAACGAGTGTGAAAGAATATGGTCACTTGGCAATATTTTCAATTTTAGGGAGTATGAAAAGATCTTAACTATGGACTCTGTGGGGGTTCCTTTTTCGTAAATTTAGTCCCTTGGGCCCAAAAAAGGGGTAAAATTATACCTGAGAATACTCTTCTAGGGATCCAAAGCCTCTAGACTATACCTTTGCTCGTATAGTTGATCGTATGGACCGAAAAAAGGGGTAAAATACCGCCAGATAGATGTGACTTCAAATTTTAGTTTAATGAATGTGAAAGGCCACAAGATCGCTTGACAATCTTTTCAGGTTTAGAGGGTCTGAAAAGGGATTAAAAGAAGACCCTTGGGGGCTATGACTCATGTGTGAAACTAGTTTAGGTAGAGCTTGTTTCTAGGCTTAGACCAAGAGTCTCTTCGATAGTCAACTTGGGAAGTCTCCCAAAAGGGAAGAAAACACAAACCACGGTGTAAGTCCTCCTGTGGGATAGAAATCATAGTCATGGTTTCAAGGATAGCCTTATCTGAAGGAAATTCAAAATTTGAGAAATCACGCAATTGAGGGTCGACAGTCCCAACGGGTGAAGTAAACTGACCATACTCCATATGATGATGGAGGTTCTGGCCAAGACTGGTAAAGTCTATCAATGAAGAATTACAATCATGAGGGCTTGAGGATCTACTAACAATGAGATCAGACTCAGAAAGATACTCAAGCCCACTTGGACTAAGAGGGGGAAATAAGGGATCCCATGCCCCCATTGGATAAAGCAATGGATCAATTGCTGAGACTATGTCTTGGGAAGGATAACATGATTTCACAAGTTCCTGCTCAGAAGAAATTAAACATCGAGGATAAGATGCCACATAATTAACCTGTGGCAGGGTAGAGTCTACACGAACACTAGGGGTAGTATGAAATAATTCTGAATTAGGATGGTGATTATTAGATGCCAGCTGGTTGATAGTGACAATTCTTTGATTATCAGGGAAATGCATCACCTGGAAGAGCATAGACACAACAACAGTCATAGCATATACATAATCATCCCTGAGAAGCATATTGAAATCTAACGGGCCTTACACCACTATAACATCAACAAGGATAGTCTTCCCACCTAAAGATATAGGTAACTATGGAAGAACCCCCAAATATTCACTAAGACTTCTGTCAAAAGCCAACAACTCATGTGAAGAAGACACAAGATTGGGAGATCCCAAGACTTTCCAAACCAAGGAGGATAAAATACTTGCCTAGGCTCCCTCATCCACATTACATCGATAAATGTTTGTTGAATTAACTTCAACCTTTATTTGAAAATGTGTGGAAGAAGGAAGACAAGGCTCAACAAGGTCATTACAATCAAAGGAAACCATCTTAGGGCTCGGAGCGGGTGTGCTCGAAATGAGCGAAATTCCCCTTTGTTCTGAAATTATTGAATAGAAAATGCTAAAAACATAGTTGGTAGACATGTCACTCCCCAAAAGAAGAGTGGGATCATCCGATGACTACATCGACATGACCACTTTCACAACCAATGGCTGAATAAGTTGTGGGACTACATGGTCTAAAGGCACCTCACCCCCCAAAAGAGGAGTGGGATCAGTCGATGACTGCATCGACATGACCACTTTCGAAACCAATGGATGAATAGGTTGCGAGACTACATGGTCTAAAGGAACCTCACCCCCCAAAAGAGGAGTGGGATCATCCAAACAATGTATCATCATGACCACTTTCTCAACCAATGGTTGAATAGGCTGAGAGACTACAAGGTCTAAAGGCAACTCACCCCCCAATAGAGGAGTGGGATCATCTGATGACTACATCGGCATGACCACTTTCACAACCAATGGATGAATAGGTTGTGAGACTACATGGTCTAAAGGCACCTCACCCCTCAAAAGAGGAGTGGGATCAGTTGATGACTACATTAGCATGACCACTTTCTCAAACAATGGATGCATAGGCTAAGAGAATACATGGTCTAAAGGCACCTCTCCCTTCAAAATAGGAGTGGGATCAACCAATTACTGCATCAACATAATCACTTTCTCAACCACTGGTTGAATAGGCTGAGAGACTACAAGATCTAAAGGCACATGACCCCTCAAAAAAGCAGTGGGATCAGTCGATGACTGCATCAGTGTGACCACTTTCTCAACCAATGGTTGAATAGACTGCAAGGAAACCTCAAAAGACTCAAAATCAAAAGATCTTGCAGACATGGACCAAAATCTTTGTACCTCTGGAATGCCAGGGCACAAATGAGCAAGGTGATCTCCCTTGCAAATATTACAAGGGAACTTAGGCTTACATCCTATCCATCTAGGTTTCTCAACAGAATTAATGCCCCCAACATGACTAGTAGTGGCTGGTTTCATATCTCTAACATGACTTGCAAAGGTTAGTGATGGGTCGATAACATGACTTGCAAAGGCTACAGACCTATTACCAGTATGACTAGCAGTGACTGGACTTTTTCCCCCAGCATGAATTGCAGAGGGTGAGTGTGTGCCCCCAGCATAACTTGTAGAGGCTAGGTACTGGTATTCAATGTGACTTGCAGAGGTTGTCGACCTATCTCCAACATGACTTGCAGAGGTTGGTGATTTCTTCTTCCTATTCTTCCTCTTTCTATTTCGTTTAGACTTTCAGTTACTAGTAACTGTACTTTCACTAGAGGTGAGAGAAGGAGGAGGATAAGACTTTGGACAAAGAAACATCGATAGGGTGCCCATGACTTAAGGTTCTTAATTGAGAATATTCAATAGCATTCGAGACATTTGGAATGGTACCCAACCAAACCGGTAGTCCCACATTCAACCCAAGAATGTACAAAGTGGCCATCAAAGGGACACCAACGTTTCTGAAGAAGGGAAAAGCACAAGAATCCCCTTGTGAATGGGCTCCTTGTTTGGTATCACCAAGAACTTTAGCCATGAATATATTATGCATAGGTTCTCCCTTTTATGGATTGTTCAAGTCCGTAAAAGTCTCACACACTGACTCTGATGAACCAATGTTATCAAAACAACACTTATAAAGAGGTGGCTCCACGTTTCTAAGAAGAAGACTGAAAAGTCCTCTCAACGAGCGGAGTGGGCGGTCTACCACCCTAGGTCAGAGACCCAAATCCACAACTGACTAACTCACTATGGAAAACTAAGGAGAACATAGCACACACTAAAAGTATCTAAAGGCAGATCAAGCAAATGACTAACTAGTTGGAAGAACAATTACACCAACCAACACTAGAGCAACTTACCGATGTAAGTGCAACTCAAATATGGAAGCACCTTATGGGTATACTCTGTAAAGCGTGGTGCGATGCCTACCCTAGGTACTCCAGTATACCCCCACGGTCACCTGTGTAAGTCCCTAAGATAAAGGCAACTAGGTTGTTATCTCATGAACAATCACCAAGCAGGTACAGTTGACAGTCAGATGGACCGCAATGAGCAGGGTATCAAGCCCAAAACCTATCAAGGGTATCGAAAGAAGGTGTTACGAAAGACGACTGAGGACCTCAATCGAATTCGAGACCCATGAAGCTCCGTGGCAAATGCGATCAACGGAATCCCAAGACAAGTCCTATATATGCATTCCCCACTACGCTTGGTTCGGATTTGGAGGGATTATCTCCGTTACCTTTCCACACTCGACCTTGTGTTTAGCCCCTGTGTTAGAGGGGTGTCTCAGATAATTTCCATGTTACTGGGCTTCTACACTCCTTAGCATAGAATTGTGTATTTGTTTTATATCCTTGAAGAGTTTCCTCTCCAACCTAAATCAAGGCTCTAACCTAATATAGTTGATGGACCCTACAAACATAAAGTCTAGTAAATTTTAATTAGCGTTCTTTTTATTGGCTTGATTTACTCAAAAGGGTACGGCAGTGCCACTAATGTTGTTAAGACTCTTCCAAAAAAAAAGAAATGATAAGAAAACTAGCAAAGAAGTATTATGTTTCTTATTTTTCTTTTGAAATGATTTTAAGATGAGAAGAAAACACAACACTATGCTAATTCCTTTTTCTTTTTCAAATAGAAATGCAAGGCAAATGCCAAGAAAGAAAGAGAACTAACAAGCTATTTATTTTTTATTTTTTATTTTTTTTCTCTCAATCAAAGAAGAAGTAACAAAATATTCTAAAAGAAACTAATGAATGCATGATTCATGGCCCCCCCTGGCTGACACAGACCCCTAGACCCGCAGTTTCGGATCCGCACAGGATCTTTTCTTTTTGTCCCTTGAGAGCTCGATTGGCTCTTTTATTTCCCTTTCAGAAAATCAACACCCACAACAAACCTTGAGGGAACCCCTCTTTCATTTTGGGATACTAGATTTTGCAATTTCCTGAATCCCGTGGTCGAGTGCCTTACCTCTTCGACCTCCAAAACCTGAAATACTAATACTTGGCCTTTTCTGATGTCAATTTCGGCTTTTCGGCTTTCGCGAACTCGGGAGTTGCGATGACGTGCAAATCTACTCTTGACCCCTAGAGTCCCGAACTTTTTACTTCCAATTTACCGAAATTCAAATGTTCTGGTCCTCCCTTCCTCTTCATGGTTTTGGGATTTCAAACACTGAAAAGCGCTTCCACTATCTCCTCGAGGTCCTCGAACCTCTGAACCCTGAAATGCTAAAATTTCGTCTCCTGAAATCCTTTCATACTTTCGCGTACTGGAAGTTTTATATGCTAAGGATGGAATGCTCTGTTTCTTCCGTCTTCTGGTCTTCGAAGTCCCAAAATTCCAAAATGGTAAATCTCCTCTTCTACTTTCACGACCCTCGATAGAAAGTCTCATGTCCTTCCATGTGTCACCTTCTTCTTGATCGGGTTTTCGGGTATCAGGATTTTAGAACTCTCAAACCACCTTATGTCCTCGTAATCCCCAATTTTTCTAAATTATGATGTTCTGAAACACTTATACTCTTCCCCGCTCTTTTCCACACATGAATACTTCTATTCGTGTTTCAGGGGTTTGATCAACCAAGGATTTGGCTTACACTTTGGACCTTCGAACCCTGAAATGTCAAAATGATCTGACGTCCCAATAATTCAAGATCAGTGTCCCCTTATCCACCTTGCATCTCCTGTAGATCCTACAGTTCTCGATATTTCGAGAATCCCCCTCAGAGAATTCTGACCTTTCAATCTCTCCCCAAAGAAACTGCTGTCTCAATCAGACCTCCGATCCTTTTCCTGTATCTGGCCCCTGCACGGTGACCAAAAATCCTCTTCTACTCTTCAACACTTTGAAAGTGCTGACCCTCCTGAGCTTCCTTTCACAAACTCAAGTCTCCTAAAAGACTTCTACATGCACTCCTTGTGACACTTCTTCAAATTTTCATAAATATTTGAATCTCTTGACTTTGTGTAGCTCTCCAACAGCAGTCCTTCAATCTCTCAACCTTAGTCTATGTGTTCTAAGGTCTCGACCAGCCTGCGCACACCTTGCACGACTTCTATGCTTGTCTTGAACTTCAGTTGAAATGAGAACAACGGTATCCCTCTCGAGCTTTCAGAGATGAACTTTGAACCCATCAACACACTCCTTGCGGACACTTCACTGCACTCCTTGCAGGAACTCTGACTCAAGAAGAGAAAAAATTGAAACTCATTTCCTTACTCTCTCAGATTTCAAACACTTAACATGAAATCATACATACATAGCATAAAAGAAAATGCACAATAAAAAGAGTAAAATAGCCATAAGCATAGCATTCAGCATGTATACACAGAAAACATTAGAACCCCATGAGTCTGAATCAAAGCTTCATGTATTAATTTCAGAACTTTTGTACATGGATTCTTCTCTACCATTCTCTGTTTTTCATCTATGCTCATGTGCTTAGTCATAAAATCCCTCTCAATTGATACCATGATACAAATATGAGGGTGTCTATAGTCAATTTTCCCTCCAGCTCCTAAAACAGTCTAATCTAGAATTTAAATCTACCTACTTTCATTAACTATGCATAAATGCCTCTACACCTTACAGATGAGAGCAAATCGCTCAAGATATGTTTACTATATGGAAGTACGTCTTCTTAATTATTTCATTAGTGTCTGTGCATCCAAAATTTCCAAAACATTTCAAGCATTTTCAACATGTGCCAAAAATGTGATGGCCCACATCCTTGCTGTCTTTCGCCTCCACGCTTGTTGCTGACGATGCTCCTACATCATACTCCCTCTCTTGAAAATTTTCATGGACTCCTGTTCATGAACTCTTGTACGATCTGTCCATGCTTCTAAATTTTTTCTTCATTCTCCCAGTGATCCAGGTGGATATCGATGGCCACCCACCTTTTCCAAATGGCTCAAAATAGTTTTCTAGCCATTTTGGCAATTTACTATTTTTAGCAGGTTTTAACTTTCGGGGCCATTTTGAGGGTCCAAATGAAGGTTTTTCGAGATTGAGGTTTTCAATTATATTCAAATGAATAATTGATCCCCCAAAATGAATCTCCTCGACAATACCTTTCCAACGAGCTATCACACGCCTAAAACGGAGATCGTATGCAAAAGTTACGACCCCGGGAAGTTGATGTACTCA
>JZKD02S1944462.1:96737-114011 GCA_000966675.3 Picea glauca | reverse complement strand
GGGAACTCAACGCAATGGAGACCATTGCTTCCTAAGGAGGGAGGATTGATCCAGGTGGATATTGGTGGCCACCCACCTTTTCCAAATGGCTCAAAATAGTTTTCTGGCCATTTTGCCAATTTACTATTTTTAGCAGGTTTTAACTTTTGGGGCCATTTTGAGGGTCCAAATGAAGGTTTTTTGAGATATAGGTTCTCAATGATAGACAAAGGCATAATTGAGCCCCCAAAATGAATCTCCTCAACAATACCTTTCCAACTAGCTATCACACGCCTAAAATGAAGATCATATGCAAAAGTTACGACCCCGGGATGTTGATGTACTCACTTACCCAAACGGGGCCCACGTGACTTTTGGCACTTCATCTCCTAGGGTTAGGTTTTCGGATGTCTAGGACTTTTGGCATTCCCATATATTGTAAAAGAGCCTTCCTAGCCTCATTGTAATCATATTCTTGTGAATGTGAGTAGCCGTCACATCTCTTCTCAGAGATAAGCTGCCACCATTCTAGCGAGTCTTTCACTCTGTATTTTTACAGTCTCTATACATTTTGTTCACTAATAGAAATTGTGTATTACTGTATCTCTGTGTTTATGGTTGCATCTCTGATATATTTCTGTTATATTAATGGATATACGTGATATCTCTATGCATTTCTTTATTATATCTCTGCTCTCATTTCGTGCCAAAAATAATCCAGATCACCTAGCTAGCATCTTCAACTGGATTTCCCTTCCATTTGACCAAGTATTCAAAATACTCTTTTCTCCTGGTCTTCTTGTTGACTCTCTTGTCAAGTATACTTTCCATCTGTGGATTTTCAGCTACAGGAATTTGTTTAGTCCACTGAACCTTTGTTTTTCCACTGTCTTCTTCAGCTTTATAAGGGTACAAATCGGAGATGTTGAATATCAGTGAAATTTTGACCCCATCGGGTAATTCAATCTCGTATGCATTTGCCCCAAATTTCCTTATAATCTTACATGGTCCAATATTTTTCATTTTCAGTTTGTTATATATTCCCCTTGGGAACCTTTCCTTTCTTAGGTGTGCAAGAATAAGATCACCAACTTCAAATTGAATTTCTCTCATGTGTTGATCTTCTCTGTGCTTGTACTCTTGGCTCGAGTTCTGCAGTCGCTCATTCACTTGGCTATGAATTTCTTTCATTTCCTCTGCAAAATCTTCTGCACTAGCACTTCTAGTTTCATTCTATTATGAATCTTTCAATTCAGAAAATTCCCTTGGTTGTATTCCATAAACAATCTGAAATGGACTCTGCCATGTGCTTCTATTGTGTGAATCATTGTAAGAAAATTTTTCCTGTGGCAGAATGTGATCCCACTGACTGTGGTGTTCAGTCACTAGGCTTCTCAGTAAATCTCCCAAGCTTTTGTTCACAACTTTTGTCTGTCCATCCATTTGAGGATGATAAGTTGATCTAAAAGACAAACTTGTCCCCAACTTCTTCCATAAAGTCCTCCAGAAATGTCCGATGAACTTGGTGTCTCAATCCAAAACTATACTCCTTGGTAAGTCGTGAAGTTTGACAACTTCTTTGAAAAATAGGTTTGCAATGTGAGTTGCATCGTTGGTTTTCTGACATGGTATAAAATGTGCCATTTTTGAAAATCTGTCTACCACCACAAAGATTGAATCAAATCCTCTTTGTGTCCTTGGAAACCCTAATATAAAATCCATGCTCACTACATCCCATGGCCTCTCTGGTATGGGTAATGGCTGATATAACCTTGTGTTCTATTTTCTTCCTTTTGTGTGCTGAAAAATTATGCATCTGTCTATGAATATTTTGACATATGTCCTCATCCCTGTCCAAAAATGTGAGCCATTTAATTTCGAGAACATTTTATCATGACCGAAATGTCCGGCCAATCCTCCACTGTGCTTTTCTTTCAGTAGATACTCCCTCATGGAGTATTTTGGAATACATAATTGATTGTCCCTGAATAATAATCCGTCCTGGATCATATATTCGGTCCATTAGCTTATATCCCTAAGAATTGGATTCTCAGATGCCTCATATGCCTTTTTGAAATCTGGATCATTTTTGTACATGTCCCTGAGGTTATCAAAACCCAAAGTTTTGACTCTAAATTCCTGCATCAACAAACATCTCCTTCTCAAAGAATCAACAACTTTGTTAGCGGTTCCAGAAATATGTTTAATTACAAAAGTAAAATTTTGCATGTATTCAACCTATTTTGCATGCTTTTGGTTCAACTTATCCTGTTGAGTCACGAATTGTAAGGCATGATTATCACTGTACAAAATGAACTCTTTAGGAACCAAATAGTGCCTCCACTTCTTGAGTGCTTGTATGACTGCATAAAAATATTTTTCATATATGGAGTACTTAACCTTTTCCTCATTCAGTTTCTCACTAAAGTATGTGATTGTCCTGTCATCTTGGCTCAAGACTGCTCCAATTGCAAATCCACTAGCGTCACATTTGACCTGAAATGTCTTGTTGAAATCTGGCAACACCAATATTGGTTGTTCAATAATCTTCCTTTTCAACAAATTGAAACTTTTATCTGCTTCTTATGTCCAGTGAAAATATTTATGCCTTTTCTTCACCGTGTCCATCATCGGTGTGCTAATTCCATTGAAATTTCTGATAAATTTTCTTTAGAAACTAGCCAATCCATGAAAGCTTGTAACTTCAAATATACTCTTTGGCGATGACTAATTCTTAATCGCCTCCACTTTATTTGGATCCATTTTCATCTTATTTGTAGAGATAACAAATCCAAAGTAAATGAGCTTTGTCCTCATGAATGATGATTTCTTCATATTTATCAACAACTTCTCTTGCTGTAATATTTTCATCACTGTAGCCAAATGCTTCAAGTGCTATGTTTCTTTTCTACTGAAAATTAGTATATCGTCAAGATATACAATGACGAACTTTCCCATAAACTCCTTCAAGACTTCATTCATCAACCTCATGAAAGCACTAGGCACATTTTTTAAGCCAAATGGCATAACAAACCATTCATATAGCCCTTCATTTGTCTTGAATGTTCTCTCCATTCATCACCTTCTCTCATTCGGATTTGATGATATCCACTTTTCAAATCAATCTTTGAAAAAAAATTTGCTCCACTCAAGAAATCCATCAAATCATCCATCCTTGGCAATGGAAATCTATATCTGATGGTAATCTTGTTAATTGCCCTTGAGTCTGTACACATCCTCTAGCCTCCATCTTTCTTTGGACTGAGCACTATTGGAACAGTGCATGGACTCAAGATTTCTCTAACCAATCTTTTGTCCAGTAAGTCCTGGACTTGTCTTTTGACCTCTTAATTCTCCTGTGACGTCAATCTGTACACTGCTTTGTTTGGTAAACTAGCTCCAGGTATAAGATCGATGTGATGACTTATACTCCTGATAGGTGGCAATGAACCAGGTAGTTTGTCCACTACTATATCAACAAATTCTTCCAATAACTGTTGGATTTCCTCTAGTAAATCATCCACTCTTGTGTTGGTTAAAACAATTCTAGGATTCCTAACCATAATGAATTGTGTATCTTCTTTCTTCTTAACCTCCTTAATAAGTTCCTTCCCACTCATGAGAAGTACAGTGTTTCTTACCTCTGTTTTCACTTCTTTATCCTTAATTGGCAACAACATGTGAGTTCTTCTATTCTTCTCCAGGTTGTATGTGTTCTTTATTCCATCATGAATCACATTCATGTCATATTGCCATGGTCTACCCAGCAATATATGACAAACATCCATGGGAATGACATCACATAGTATTTCATCCTTATATCCTCCTATTTTAATTTCAGCTAAACATTGTTTAGTGACATGTACCTGATGCCCTTTTTGTAGCCATGAAACTCTGTATGGGCTTGGATGTTCAATAGTCTCTAGCTCCAATTTTTCTACCATCTCTATAGAAACGATATTGTCTGTGGTACCACTATCCACGATGACCTTGCATACCTTGTCTTTGGTCTTGCAAGTAGTTTGAAAAAGTTTGTTCCTTTGGATTAGATTTTCTACCTCCTTCTTTGGTGTTAAGAGAACTTTCCTCATCATCAGTGTTCTTCCACCTTCAACATCTTCTACCTCAACATTCTGTCCCTGTGCTTTGGTAATGTGATTTTCACCTCCTTCTTTCTTCTTATCTGGACATTCATAGGATTTGTGTCCATTCCTTCCACAGGTAAAGCATTTTATTTCACCACCTCTGCCTATTCCTCTACCTCTGCTTCGAGGAAAAGTATTTTTGTTTGTGTATTGTCATCTCTGTGAGATTCCACCTCTCTCAGTTTGAATTTGAGGTTTATTCCACTCCTCCTTAGCTTTTTTATTCTTGTCTTGGGAAATTGTTTTGCCTCTGGCTTGACTTCTGCCTCGCCCTCTTTGACTTTTCTTTCGGCTCAACTTCTCTTCATCCTTTAGAGCCATATGATAATCATCTTGCATCGTTCAGATGGTCATCATGCTCATCTCATATTGGATGTCATATCTTATACCATTCATATATCTGGCAACCTTTTCATCATCACTTTTGTGATGACCTGACCTAATGTTTAGTTTGTAGAACTCTTAAGTTTACTCTTTCACTGACATCAACTTCTGTCTCAAATTCTACATCCTCCGAAACAGAGTGATTTGATAATCCTTGGGTATGAATTTTACCTTCATCTTCGCAACCATTCTATCCCAACTCTTGATTTTTTGCTTGCCTTTGCAGCATCTGTCAGCCTACAGTTCATCCCACCATAATGTTGCATATCCTTTAAGTCTTATGACAACATGTTTAAACTTCTTGTCTTCCTCAACATCCTCATAGTCAAAATATTTATCTAGATCTCTAATCTAGTCTAGAAGCTCTTCAACATCCAGGTTTCCTTCATATACTGGAATGTAGATTTTTTCTCTAGCACCTATCCTAGCAAACAGCCCTGAATAGGCATTCTTTTGTTGCATATTCGGCTACAACTTCTTCATTTCCAGCTTCATTTTCACTTTCAGATTCGTTGATATCCCCATCATCAATTGTGCGCCTCTGTGATGTCTCCATGGAATCAATCCTGGCACGTAGTTCACGCACCTCTCTTTCCCTTGCCGAATCAGGTAATTGTCTGTCTCTTCTTCTTGGAATTTCCCTTTCCTCTGGTGGGTCAGGTATTTTCTTGTCTCTTCTTCTCAACGGCATGGATGTAAAATTCCTCTTTTCCCTGTTACATAAAACAAATAAATTTTTCTATGCTTAATTTCTACCCCTTTAGTATAGAAGTAGCATGCATGCATAGTTGTTGCTTTTCTTGAGTGTAGGTTATCTTTGGAAGGAGCAGTGCAAGAAAGTAGTCAAGCACAATGGAGGATCTACATCAAATGCTGGTAATAAGGTAGGTGGTCCTTTTCCTTGCATTTACTAAGAAAAAGGGATTTAAATCTTGGGATGTAGGTAAAAAAGAAGTTTCAAATCTGCATGCAAGTCTGACCCTAGTTTGCTAGTCCATAGGGTGTTTTTCCCAACAACAGAATTGGTGACCGTACTGGGGAGAATACTCTTTAGGGTTTCTAGATTTATTTAAGTTTTTAGGTAGTTTAAAGATTAGGTTTTTTATTTTTCTTTGTCTGTCTTTTTCTATAAGGTCTGAGATAGTAGGGAGTCTGGTTTTCCATACCATTTTTCCCTAACTTTTGCTTGACTGTAGTATTCAGGACACACAGAGGTACACACGGCCTGCAGAAGGCCTGTACGCGTGTACCCATGCCCTATCCTCTTATAGCCCACGTGTGAACGCTAGCTGTAGAGATAGCAGTAGCGTGTAGAATTTCAGAGAACCTTAGAGGCAGGCCTCCTCTTCCCTGTCAGAATTACACATTCTCAGGGGGTTTTCTGGAATCCTGTCTGAGTCTTGCTGGTTCATAGTTCTATCTCATATTGCCTTTTTTCACCTTATTGTTCCTTGCATTATTTGTCTTTTCTGTTTGAAAGAGCATCCAAGCCTTCAAGGGACCCTAGTTATCAATACCAGAGGCCTCTTCCTGGTCTGCACTGTCTTTTTTCATTTTGTTTCCTTAGAATTTAGATATACACACGTCCTGTACAAGGTCAGCCCGTGTGTACACGCTTTCTGTCTCTGTTCAGCATGTGTTTGCATGCATGTTGTTTTAGTGACAGTCGCATGCTTGGATAGGCTACATTTTATTCAGGGTGGGGTAGTCATCCCCTCCTTTGATACGAAGTATTCCGCTCAGGTGTTTGAATCTAGGTTTGAACAGTCAATAGGTTAGGTCATCTTACCCTTAGCCTATTTTTTCTCAGTTAATAGTTGACAGAAAATAAAAAAAAATTAAGGTTTTTAGACAAGCGTGAGAGTCTTTGTTTTTTTTATTTCCATTGTGTGATTCTTTACTCTGATTCTTTGTGATTTGCGCTTTAAGCCAGAATCTGTTTTTCTTGGTTTTTTGCTTGTCGGTATTTTTCCTTTTCTGCTTTACTAGCACTTAAATAAATAAAAAATATCTCTTTTCATTTTCTTCTTTGGTTGAGGAGTGCGTTTCTGCATCATTATCTAGGGAAAAGTCTTTTTATTTCGTAATTTTTTTTCAGTTCATTTATATCATAAGTAGTTCATAGTCGAGAAAAATTCCTTTGAGTTTGTTGTATAAAATCTTAGAAAAATTAAAAAAAAAAAAACTTTCTTTGTGAAAAGTTGTTGAAATTTTGCATTTAGTAAAAGTTTTTTTGTTTCCATATTTTTCATTCATTTTTTCTTTCATCTTTACACATCATCAATTTCACCCTCATACCCCTTGACGTAAGATAAATCCATAAAAGAAACGCTAATTTTAAAATCTACTAGACTTTTATGTTTGTAGGGTTCACAAACTAGTTTAGGACAAGGGCCTTGGATTAGGTTGGAGAGGAAACTCTTCAAGGCCATTCAAAATAAAACATTAGAGTCTGAGATAGGGAGTGTCTATGTCCAGTTTTGTGGAATTTATTTGGGACCCCCCTCTAAAATAGGGGATAAACACGAGGTCGCGTGCGGAAAGGTAGCAGAGATAACCCATCCAAAGTCGGACCAATCATAGTGGAGAACACATATAGAGGGCTTGTTTTGGGATTCCATTATTTGCATCTGCCACGGGGCTTCGTGGGTCTCAAATCCAGTCAAGGTCCTCATTTGTCTTCTGGACCATTTTCTCTCGATACCGTTGACAGATTTTGGGCTTGATACCTTGCTCATTGTGGTCTACCTGACTTTCAACTGTACCTGCCTGGTAATTGTTCGCGTGCTAGCAACCCAGTTGCCAATCTTTTTAGGGACATCTACAGGTGACTGCAGGGGTATACCATGATACCTAGGATAGACATTGGGCCACTCTTTGCAGAGTATACCTAGAGGGTGCTTCCGTGTTCGAGTTTCACTTGCACCGGTAAGTTGCTCTAGCGTTGGCTTTTGTAAATGTTCTTCCAAATAGTTTAGTGATTGCTTGTCTTATCTCTTAGGGGCTTCTTTTTTAGTGTGTGTTACTTTTGAACGTTTAGAATACCTTAGTGTGTCTTGGATATTCTCAAACAATGGAGGATCCCGAGCTCCGCCGGTCACAAATGCTTCTTGGCCTACCGTCGGTTACACTGGAGCCACCCCCGCCACCATTAAGGTGGAAGCTAGACCAACAAGGGTCTTTTGAAGCTACTGGGTTACAAACCTTTGTGCCAGAACAACTCCTGAAGGAATCAACCATTTTGAACCTTGAACTAGCCACTCTTGTCTCGGTTGAAACATCAACCACTGATATCTTGGTACTGTTTATTGTACCAATCCAATTTCACGAACGCCAGACAGTGCCTCACACAGCTATGGAAACAAATGTTGTTACTTCTTCTGGGAATTCTTCAATTCCCACCACCGTTGCTACCACAGGAGAGTCATATCCTAACCTACCATCGTCATTCCAAGCCACCATGGTCTTGGCCGCAACTACGTTGCACAATGGACTGAACCCGTCTATGGTGGCGGCCACAACCCCCTTCACACCTAGTGTGACAGGCCCTCCATTTTCATACGGTATGTCTAGTTTAGGTACAAGTCCTGGACTAACCTACTCTACTTTATAGACTTTGGGTCTGGGAGTAGGGAGCTCTAGCGCTCCTCTGCAAGGTCACTTTGGGGGCACTCCTGTCCCTTTTAACACTTTTCCTTATGCAGGAGGTCATATCCCTCCTTCGTCCCCTTCGCTTGGTGGTCCATATCAGCAGTCCACTGGGAAGCCTACACACACTAGTTTATTTGGAGCAGGGATTCAAGGAACACCTATGCACAGTACGTTGGTAGGTTTGACACCATTTTCTTCGAACGAGACGTTTGGTAACAACACATTCTCATCCGCCGCTTTTCCTTCTGGGAGCAACCCCATTTTTGGACAATCCACTCCTGCATAGGGTACTATTCCTGCACAAGGGGCACACATAGCAGGAACTTGGAACTCAAGACAAGGATCCGTTCCCTCCTCCAGAATGTCATTCTAGGGTAATTCTTTCCACAGTCAATGGAACCCTGGACATACTATTATGCCTCTCCCATCAGGACTAGCATGGGGTAATCCTTCCCAAAGTCCTTCGAACACGATGCATGCCCAACACTCTATGTCCTTTATGGGAAATCAGTCGATGATGTCTCCATAGATGCAAAATCCTTACACTAGTCAGGGCCATGGTTTCTACCAAAATCTGGGCCAGCAGCCAAACTTTTCCTGGAAACCTGGTGCCAATCAAACTCCAGGACCCTTTTTCCTAGTTTATCAGCAGCAACCGAAATTACCATTCCTAGCGACGTTACACTTGCCAGATTTGACAAGGTTGTTAAATGATCCTATTTGTCATGATCCATGTTGGCCTCCTATGCCAACGAAGTTGTATTCGGACATTCCAAAGTTCGAGGCCAAGCCTAATGAAGATCCAAGTGATCATGTGACTACCTTTCATCTTTGGTGTTCATCTAACTCATTGAAAGATGACTCTGTACAGTTGTGATTGTTTCAACGTACTCTTATTGGGAGTGCCACGAAATGGTACATCGAGCTCGATCGCTCAAGATACTCTTCTTTTGGTGAACTGGCAATGGCCTTCCTTAACCATTTCTAGTTACCTATGAGATACAACATTGGCATAGAGTTGCTCGCCAATTTCGACTAGACAACAGTGGACCATATCTCTGATCATATCCGAGAATGGAGACGCTGGAAGAGTCTAATCAAAGTACCAGTCCCACCAACATTCCTTCTTGAGTGGTTCCTTAAGTCTTTGGTCCCATAGTTATCCAAAGACATCGCAACGTCTGGAGTTTTCTCTGAAGAAGATTCCATCATGAGGGCTCAATAGTTTGAGCTCATCTATTCTCAGTCCAGTTTATTATACAACATCTTGCCAGATGCACCACGTTCGATACTGGATAAAACTAGATAGAGAGTTGGACCACATACCAATGTATTTTTGGTTCAGCACAAACCAAGCCCGTTGAGAAATTGACAAAACAGTTGTAACAGTTATCCATACAACACACAATGGCCATGCAAACTACTACTTTGGCTGCTCCCCCTACCCAAACATCGGAAGTACACACCGTGCAGTCGACTAACCCAAATGCCACCCAACAGCCTGAAGGGAAGAAAAAATAATGAAAGAAGGGTAAGGGGGATAAAAAACCCACTGATAATGTTGGCGGGGACAACACGAAAAAACGGAAGGCGAGGTATCCATGAAACTTGTGCACGGAAGACCACCCAACCCATCTTTGTCCTCGACTTGCAGAGGCCCAAAATTTTGTCACACAGCAACAACAAGCAGTGTTGACTAATCCCTTTCAACATGGGAAAAATCTAACTCAAGCCTCTACAAGCACAGAAGGGGGCAGCCAAGAAACCTGCCCTCCTCCAAATAATCCCTCATCCGCGAACATATATATGGTTAGGGGTGATGCTTTCATAATGACTAGAGTGAATGATTATAGTAAACAAAACACTTCTGAGAAGGGTAAAGAAGCCAATCTCCCATCTCTTCCTCTACAGATTGAGAAGATGTTGGGAGAAACAATGGCACGCATTCCAAAGGGTGCATTTAAAAAAGATTCTCACAATCCAAATGCAAGGGCCTCCCAGAATTACTCTGTGGTGGAAGATTTATTACAAACCCCTTGTGCGATGTCTACTTTGGAGGTCCTCCAAAGCTACCCTGCTCAGAGGAAAGCCTTGTTAACCGCTTTGGGATCTACTGAGACTTGTAATCCAGGCACCATCATGTTAGATACAACCGACTTAAAACCTCGTCTGCCTTACCACGTCGCGTTTCAGATAGTAGTGGCTCATCCCACGAAAACTCTTACATGGAATATCCTCTGCACGGTGGTCGACGAGGACGCCTCGACATGTGTTATGTCATTATCATTTTGGAAGGCCATTGGCCAGCTCGCTTTGTCTTCATCACCTACTCTCCTCGCTTCTTTCGACGGTCGTTCTTTTCGACCACATGGCATCGTTCCTTCTTTCCCTATGCAGTTAGGAGGGAAAAATGTGTATGTCAAAGTAGAGGTAGTCAATGCTCCCCTCAACTATAATCTCTTGTTAGGATGAAGTTGGACTTATGCTATGCAAGCTATGGTTTCTACAGTTTTTCGAGTCTTGTTCTTTCAACACGAGGGTCAGATAGTGACCATCGATCAACTGTATTTCTCCAAACCTAACCCAGCTTTGGGGGCATCCACAGTCCCGATGATTGATAATCCTCAACCAAGTTTTGTTAACGTAGGAGTTGGTTTGTGCCCATCCTTGATGGGTACTTTCAGGACAATATCAAATTTATATCTAATCACCATAAGGTTGAGATTTTTCAAGTTTCGTCATTTCGCACGACTTACTTTGAGGATCCTTGGATTCTTCCTTCCCCATCAACCATGATGGATGAGACGGGGCACTCAGGCATGTGCATGCCCTTATCTGTCACTGAGGTAGCATACTCTTTAGTGTAGCAAGCTTCATCTAACCCGGATCCGACTCCTGCACAAGAGTTAGATCCACTTCTAGAGCCTATTTGGGCTCAGGGTTCTCTTGCTAACGTCGATTTGTTAGACTTAGTCTTGCCTTCTGATGAAGAAGTAATCGAAGCAATGACTAGTCTGGACAAACCCTGGGAAGATCTTCATCACCGATCATATTTTCTCCCAGAGTTAAGCCGAATTGAAGCAGGAGAATTCACCGCTACCATCCATGTCCTATTAATCTCTTAGCTATGCAAGAAATTTATGCTGAGGGAAATATGGCGACTATCGCTGAAAATATACCCATCAACATCTCCCAAAACCCTAGCGTCGTGGAGAATGTCTTCGTCGGAGCGGATTTCTCCCCCAAAGAGATTCAAATTTACACGGATCTTTTCAAAGAATTCCGTGACGTTTTTTCCTGGTCTTATGAGGAAATGCCAGGTATCGATCTGAAAATAGTTGAACATGAAATCACAATGTATCCTGAGGCCAAGCCTGTTCGAAAAAAAATCCATCCAGTCAATACCAAGAAAGAAGCAACCATCAAGATTTAGGTTGAGAAATTGCTAAAGGCAGGTTTTATTTATCCTATCCATCTGACTCAATGGGTGTCCAATCCTGTGCCAGTCAATAAAAAACAAGGCACGATTCGTGTATGTACTGATTTCCTTGATTTGAACAAGGCATGTCCCAAAGATAATTTTATAACACTATTCATTGACCAAATCATTGATGAATGTGCCAGTTATGAAGCCTTTTCCTTCATGGACATTTTTTCGGGATATAATTAAATCCAAATAAAACCCAAAGACCAGCATAAAATGACATTCATTTGTCCATGGGGTACATTTGCATATACATTTGCATATCGTAAGATGCCTTTTGGCCTTAAAAATGTTGGAGCCACATTCCAGCGGGCCATGTCTTTTTCTTTTCATGACCTCAAGAAGATATTTGAGGCCTATCTAGATGATTTAGCATCACGCTCTCGCAAGAGCATGGATCATCCCACACACCTTCAACTAATCTTCAAATGTTGTTGCTGCTTCAGGATTCGCTTGAATCCAAACAAGTGCATCTTCTGCGTAACGTCAGGATGATTGTTAGGTTTCATCATATCAACAACAAGGATCATGGTCTATCCTCTTAAGGTGGAGGAAATAATCCAGTTTCCCCCCCCCACGAACAATCCTACAACTTCAGAGTCTACAAGGCAAGGAGAACTTCTTATGATGCTTCATCGCCAACTATGCCAAAATCACCAAGGGATTTATGTGTTTACTAAAGAAAGATGTCCCTTTTTCTGGGACGAAGCTGCTCAATGCTCTTTCAACGCATTAAAACACACCCTCACAACTGCACCTCTACTACTGCCACCTAACTATAACAAAGATTTCTTATTATATTTGGCTACTGCAGAGTCAACCATTGGCATGGTTTTAGTTCAGGAAGATGATTCGTTCTCAGAATACGTGATCTATTACTTGAGCCGAGGCCTCGTAGGACTGAAACTCAATTATTCTCATATTGAAAAACTTGTGTTGGCAACAGTTCATGATGTTTAATGGTTCCGTCACTATGTTCTGTTTCGCAAGACCATCGCCATTGTTGTCGTGAATCAATTCCAGTACATGTTGACATGATGAGTTATAGGCAGAAAAATCAGTAGATGGATAGTCATCCTCCAAGAATTTGACTTAGACTTCATTTCAGCAAAGTCCAAAAATTCATTGGTCTTCACAGAGCTTATTTTGAAACTTCCAGTTGAGTCAGGTGACGTTGTTACTGAGGAATTGCCTATCCGGGGGGATATGTTTTTTATTGCATCTTCAAACCCCTGGTACAGAGATATACTTATCTATCTCCAGACTTTGAAATGCCCCACCTCTACTTCTCGTGACGATCATCGGCGGATACGCAATCAAGGTAAGAATTATCTCATACTCAATGATACGTTATATCGGACAGGTGTAGACTGCATCTTGCGTCGATGTCTCACTCATGAGGAGGCCATCATAGTGTTGAATGATTGCCATACTAGAGCTTGTGGCAGTCATTTATCTGGGTTGGCAACAACCCAAAATATTTTACGAGTTGGTTACTTCTAGCTGACACTTATTAAAGATTGTATCGAATCAGTCAAGAAGTGCCATCCATGCCAAATCTTCTCTCGGAAGATGAGGGCACATCCCACTCCTATTTTTCCTGTCATCACAGTTGGTCCCTTCACTAAGTAGGGGATTGATTACACTACATTCAACCCCCCGTCCGCAAGGGGGCACCACTATATCATCGTAGTTGTCAACTACTTCACTAAGTGGGTCGAAGCTATGCCAACGTTTAAAGATGATGGAGAGACTGCAGCTCTCTTCTTATTCAACTAGATCATAGCAAGGTCCGGCGTCCCAAGAGAGATTGTCACTGACCATGGCAGTCACTTTCAGAACCAAATGATGTGTAAATTAACATCAAATCTTGGGTTATGGTAGGAGCATTCATCACCTTACTACCCCCAATCCAATGGGCAGGTGGAAGCTGTAAACAAAACTCTAAAGACTATTCTACAGTGAACTATCAACTCAGCCAAGTCAAATTGGCATTTGATGTTATACTCAGCATTATGGGCTTACCAAACATCTGTTAAGACTGCAACCGGTTTCTCACCTTTTCAACTCGTTTACGGGCTGGAGGCAGTCTTTCCCATCAAATGTCAAATCCCATCTCTAAAATTGGCAGTACAGTTATTGCCAGACACTTCTCCGCTTGAAGAACGGTTAGTACACCTTGACAAGCTCGATGAGCAGCATCGCAATGCGGCCCTGGCCAACAAGGCTCACAAACATAAGGTCAAGTGTCAATATGATAGGTTTGTTCGTCCTTGGATTTTTTCTGAGGGCGACATTGTCCTATTTTATGACCAAGATAAGGACCCCCTGGGGGCAGAAAAGTTTAAACCCATGTGGTTCAGACCCTTCATTATAAAAGAGGTATTAAAAAAGGGTTCTTATCATTTGGTTGATTTTGAAGGGAATGCTTTGGCGGAGCCTAGAAATGGGCTCTACCTCAAGAAGTATTACTCATAGACAGGTCACTGTGGATCACTTTCTGTAACATATGTATAGTCTTTGTACTATTACTTTTAAATTTCTTTTAAGTGTTATGGACGTGTCATTGATGTTATCTTTCGTCAATATGGAAGATGTCAAGTGATTCTGAGGTGTTTGTTGGGTATGAAGATGGTGCTAGTCGACACACGCGGAGGCTTGCCTCCGCAACTTGGGTAATCTTTTCACCTCAGGGCTAGTTTTTATCTTCTGGAGGTATATGCTTAGGTGACACCACAAATAATGTCGCCAAGTATAGTGCAGTTATTGAGTTGCTTCATGACGCCTTGTCATTGGGTATCTCTCATCTCTGGGTCTATCTCGATGCTCAACTGGTTGTGTCGTACCTAAACAGAGTATATCAGGTTCATGATCCGACTTTACACCGACAATTCCTTAGGGTACATCTCTTAGAATGAAACTTTGATTATATTACATATTTTCATGTTCCTAGGAGATTAAACCAAATTAAAGATACTCTAGCTAATCAAATTTTAGATTGGCATCTTGCACACATATGAAAGAACATTGACATAAGCATGTAAATACATTTTTGCACACAGAATCCATAAGACACAAAAGATAAAAACCATATATAAACATCATAAAATAACCAGAGTACATAGATGGACGCAAGCACCTCAAAAATAGGTAGTAACAAGTAATCGGGCTTATGCCCTCAAAAAATATATACAAGTAGGTGCTTGGGGCACATAAAATGTCTAAGTAGGTTCAGGGCCTATGGGCCCTGTTATAATCATCCACAGCACGGGCCAAACACCTAAACAATCGGACCCATGTTCGAGCTTCCCCCACTACATGAGGCTGCATGGATGGTGGTAGGTCCTCTATCTCTGCCATTGGGACTGTGCGAGTGAGCGCAGTGAAGTTCCGCTCAAATCATCTAAGGACACTCTCGGCCTCTCTAGCTAGGAGGTTCCCTGCTACTGTTTCTCCCCTAGAGGCGGAAGCCACGGCTTCTGGACATGGATGACGCTTGTTCTATGCATAATTGGCAGGTCGCACGGGTCCCACATCTTCATGAAAAAACCATTTATCCGTCAAATACTCTGGCATATAAAAAAATGATATATATAACAAAAATACACAAAAATTACATATGTAAACAAATAAACTACAAAGGTGGAGACTTACCCATCTCCCCTCGCTCCTCACCAGGAGGCAGGGGTATCTTAGGATCTCTAGAAAATTCTATCCCTGCATATGGGTAGTCCTCAATCACAGGGATCTGTCGTGACAGCCAAGCAAAGAAATCATCGTCGAAGGACTCAACGGTCCTTCCACCACCCTTTCACGGTAGTAATACTTCCCATCTACACACTGCAGGGAAAGAAGCCTAATGTCCTCGTACTACAACCCGAGTACTAAAACTCAGAACTCTCTCAAAAAAGAATGAACACAAGATGGTCCCGAACCCAAAGTTCCTCTGTGTCCACTCTTCACAATCTGTCAATTGCCTCTTCATGCACTTGAGCAATGTGGTACTCCAGTAAAAAATTTGTGCATTCATACACTGGATGGCACAGTTCATCTGTGCGCGTGACGCCTCATGCAAGGTTGTTGAGCCAGTAATCCACCCAATCAGTAACAATATAGTCTGCAACGCTAAGTTAGTAATCTTGCTAATAGGTACCTGGGATCCCACACGGTCAGTCCCAGCCTCACAATGCTCAGCTATCAGTTCCAAGATCTTGCTCGGCCCCGCAGGAAACATCTGGAAGTTGATTGGTTCCCCTCTCCTTGAAAGGCCAGTCAGAAAGTAGATATCCTCAGTGGTGGGCACCAATGATTTCCCCTCTAGCATAAATGTCTCTGCATCAGGGTGTTAGTAGTCAATCAAGGCATTTAGTAGCCTTGGTTGTGCACGCATAAAGGGACATAGAAATAATTTGAGTAAACCGCATTGCATTAACATGTCCATGACATTCATATCTGCTGCAACCAACTCACTGATTGCCTCATGCTCCCTTTCCATCCACTGGACATACATCCTGCCAACACAACAAGGTAAAGGAGGGTCAGTACTTCCTTTTAGTTTTCTTTTTCATCATAAAAGGGGGGTACACATGGGCTATAGAGGTGACAGTCGCATGTAAACGTGGGCAGACTTTACTCTGCTCGAATGTACACGTGGCCTGTCCAGAGACAACCTGCGTGTACCTAGGGTTGACCTTTTTAAGGTCGACGCCCACCCAAAAAAAAAACTAAACAATGAAATTGAATTATTGAATAGCTATATAAGGGAGTTTGTACTTACTTGGTCCAAGCAGAAGTTCGTTTCATCCATTGTAGCTCCCGGAATCACTATTTTTGGCAAAGGGGGTCTTTTGGCTCTAGCGTCAATTTCCAAATCAACAATGTTGATAATGAGCTGCCAGCTTCTATTTATAGACTTTTTGGCCTCTTTTTGTCACTTTTTTGGCCTCCCTTATCAGTTTCTTTATACCAAAAACAATTTAGAGTGATCCAAGAGTTATATGGGAGGTATTTGATCAGGTATTGGGACATTTTTTTTTAGTTTTGAGAAAATATTGACCATAGATGATTTTAGGGGCGAAATTTCGCCCATGGGCGAAATTAAGGGGCCTCTAATTTTTTATTGGACGAATTTTTTGTATTAGAGTGATTTTTTTAAACTTATTTTATTAGCCCGTAATTTATTTTAAGGTAAAAATCGTGTACAAGGTTAGCCCATGTTTTTAGGAGGGATAGAGGGAAACAAATTATATTTAGCCCCCGAAATTTGGGGGAAAAATATTTCATTAGCCAAATTTCGCCCCCGGTTTTGTGGTATGGGCAGTAAAATCGGGATTTATGGTTTAATTTCACCCCTGATTTTGTGATATGGGCAGTAAAATCGGGATTTATGGTTTAATTTCGCCCCTGATTTTGTTATGGGCAGTGGGCACTGGAGATTTTTGGCCCTCCCACATAGTATAAATTATATGGGATCTGAAATGCATTCCCATATTTTGTTAATCCAAGACCTCGCTCGCAGAGGACCCTGCTCGCAGAGGAGGAGGAGTAGGACCATGCTCGCAGAGGAGAACTCGCAGAGGAGGCTCCGCGCTAAGGCTCGACCACAGCGGTAGTCTTTTTTCTGTATCTTAT
>JZKD02S1944462.1:0-23575 GCA_000966675.3 Picea glauca | reverse complement strand
TCATGTGTGAGGAAATGATCTTTTAAAAGATTTATTATGTGTTATAAACCAATACACAGCCATAAAAAGTGCAGCAAATAACACAATAAACTCACAACAAAAGCAAGATGATAAATGAGTTCACCCCTCTCTGGGCTACGTCTCCTTGAGCCTCCTTCAATGGACTTGGCTCTTTGGGATTAGTTTGTCAAATGATTATTACAAGCTGCTGCTCAACTCAAATGGATTTACATACTGTACCATTAAGTTCAGAATACATAAAAACCCCAAATTTGACTGTAAAAACTCTGCAAATGGACAATGGCTCATCCAGCAATGACCTCTTCTACAAGTGGCCTCCAAGCTTCCCTGAGAAAGAATGAGGTAAAAATACCTGTAAAAGTTCTCCAATGGATCTGAAACCTATCCCAATGTGTTCAGAGCATAGTAAACAGTCAGAAATGACTATTCAGTCTCAGCAAATGGTTAAGTGCTCATCTGAGCAATGCCTCAAACAATGAGGGCTTCAAGCTTCATGGAGCTTCCTCAAGATTAAAATGTGAAAAACCTGCAAATGGGCTCTTCAAATGCCTGTGAAAACCTCACCAATGGACTCAGAACATCCAAAAACCCCTAGCTGGGCTTTTTCGGCACCTAATTTGGTCAAAAACTCATCAAGTTATGGCTTCTGCCATTTTTCCCCTTCAAGCTCTGCAACCTGTTCGCCATTCTGCACCTCTGGGAGACTGAACCTAGCTCCGAGCGTTTTCCCGTGCATAAACCTAGCACCCACGCGCGTTCTGAAAATGGTGCAAAATGTCTATCAGTTAACGGGACTAAGGCCCCCCAAGTCGGAGGTGTTGGGCGCATGGGCCATGTGGCCATGTCCCGCGCGCAATAAAAGGGCTACCTGTGGCTAGGTTGAATCCCAACTGGACAAGTGGCTGGTGCATTCAAAAATCATTTTAAAACCCAAAACGATTAAACCAACATGTGCACCCAACTCCATGCTCCAATAAAACATGTGGTCACATGCACTAACGCATACGACCGGGGTATAAACCAAATCCGCGCGCCTTTTTAAATATTTAATGGTCATATATTAAAACATACAACCACGGGTTATAAACAAATAATAACCCGTGCGCATACCCGTTTCCATAGGTCACATGTAACCGTTATGTGACCGCGTGTTTAAACCACCTCCGCGTGCACCAAAGTTTAAATGGTGGTCATATGTAACACATAATAACCGTGGGCTTAACCCATAATATAATTCCCGCGCGTGCAAACTATTCTGGTCACATATTGTATGTTATATAACCGTGTGGTAAAACCCACAAACGCGCGCCATTTTTAATGTGTAACGGTTACATATACACCATAGAACCGGGCTTTAAACGCCACATAGCCCCCTGCGCGCCATGTATTAAAACCAATGGTCATATGCGTGGGCAATAGAACCTTGGGCCGGGGCTAAGCCCTGGCCCGACCCCCCGCCACACGTTTCAAATTGCAACTTTAAATAAATATAAGCCTGCATATGTGTTAAGAATCAACGAGCGGACTAATGGCTAGCGGGAGTATGTGAAGTCGCTGCATAGACGGGAGGTCCGGGGGTTGAACCCCTCGGCCTCCATTAAATTTTGACAAACCAAATAATCAACAGCCAATAACCGGGCGCCGCGTGGCAGCTCTTGATTGGGCCACGTGGGGCCTTTCTATTCGCCCAATTAAAAGCCACGTGTCACAATTTAATTCGCCCAGCTGTCACCATAAATGTTTTCCACATTTCAATCGTACGGTGCCACATCAGCAGTACGCCTATGCCCATTCATTTGTACGGTCTCTGCCACGTCAGCAGTACGGCCTACCCAGTCAGCATCATTTTTTTTCCCTGTTTGGCTTGGCGAACAGATCGCGATAACTTCTCCATACGGACTCCGTTTGCGAAAGTAAATATACCGTCAGAATCAGGAGAACGAGATGGACGCAATGGTACCAATTTCGTTGCATTCCGAGCACTTTGAAAATTGAGCAAATTTTAGACCCCTGGTCCAGATTCTTATCACAATGAGTGCCAAACCCTCCACAGTACAAAACCCCATACGCATAATAAATTATCTCATTAATATTTCAGGCCAATAAGGTGAACTGAAAATGTAGGTACAACATGCATGTACCTATTGATATGAATGTTGATATGAAAAATTCACTGATGAAATTATATCCATTGTTAACCAACGTTTTGTGCATTCAAACAATTCATGAATTAAATCAACGATAAACTATAGAACTAATGAAGTCATGGAACCCATAATCAATAAAGATTTCGATAGTGTATTAATCAATAAGTTCATAAGTCTTGAGTTTAAAACATGCATGGGTGCCTTCTAAAATGATATTTCTAAGGTAAAGAGATTATGAAACCAAGCCAAGTTTTATGTTTAAATTCATGCTTACAGTCATGAATTAAAAATAAAACAAACAAAAATGCAAACGGAAAAACGTAATAAGGTAAAATTAACCCAATTGTCGCCTTGAAACTCAGAAACATAAACATTTACAAATAGAAGGTGATGGTAGCTACAGAAAGGTATAGTCTCTTTTGATCATGATAAGTATCAAAAATCATCTGGCTGCCAACAATGGTGACATACTGGGTGAAGCAGTTATCTCTGCATCACCAGAAAATTCATGTTAGGGTGAATCAGATGAAATGATTTTTTTAGAAATAGTTAACAAGAAGTCAAGCATATTGATCATAACTCAGAAAATAACATAGTATAGCATCAGATGTATTTCTGTCTAAAAATATGTCATCGATCATCTAATTTAGATTACAAGTTTAGCAATTGTTTATGTAGTTGACTTCGATATTGTTGACAGGGCCACTGCATTCAGTAGGCATCCATAGCCTCGACAGGGATGTCATTTGATCTACTCTTGTACCTCTATCCTATCCAATATTCTTCCATTTATGATATGAGACATATTTTCACTTTGATCAAATTGAAAACAGACTTGAGGATCTTCTTAAACCCGATAGTGTTTCGCTGCTAGCAAGCATATTCAGTACCCCAGTGAAGTTGCCTTGGTATTATGCATGCATTTACCTGCTGCCAGCAAACCTATTCAGTATCTCGGCGGGTTTACATACACATCCCACACATTACCATGCTTTCAACCCTCTAGAATTTTTTTATAGTTTGCAGAACTTAATAATATTCAAGAGGGTGGGGCGATACTGAAAATCTTGTAGTTTGGAATGAAAAAATTTGATATTTTACCAATTATTCTTCTGTTTTGATGACCTTCATCATGATTTGGACACTTAGATTTCAGTTAGGAAATGATCTCAAGGATGGGAAGGTACAATTGAGTTTTTTTCCTCAAAACAAGGACAATGTTAGAAGTTTATTAATGACAATCACGTCTACTTGTAATTTCAATGAGACACCAGAAACACTGATTTGAATGGAAAATTACTTCTATTGATCTAAGTTTTAACACTTACTGCTCAGGTGCTTGGGAAGTTATCAACTGCTGCTAACGAACGAAATTTTTTTTTCCTTCCACAAATGAGATGGTGACTCAGACATAATTATTCATAAAACAAATCAAAATCAAGCAAAATGAAAAGAACCAAAATAAAAAACAGAAAAGAAAATTAAAAATATTTACAAAAGAGTGGAACATAAAACATTAGGTGAAATACCTCTTGAGGGCCTGACCATTCACTGCGAAAGTGTCTAGTTGTCCCTCTAAATTATGCAGACGGAAAGAAATGGGACCCAATTTTTCAGAAATTACAAACATTCCTAGCCACAAATTTTGGAACTTGGTATGTTCCCCCTTACCCTCATGGGATTTGTCCCACTTGAGAACCAAATCTCCTACATCAAAATTCCTATCAGAGGATGAATTTGAATCAAACCATATTTTTACAATTTGTTGGTGCTGATCAAGTTTATGCTTTTCTTGTGTTCTCACTTCCTCCAGTTTTAATAAGACATTTATTCGATTTTCTAGAGGAGGGAATTCCTCTTCTTGAACTTTCTGCAACAATTGCAGGGAAGGAAGTAAGACATGCGAGGGGATAATTTCTTCTCTTTCGTAAATGAGGAAGAAAGGGGAATTACCAACAGAGGATTTTGGGGTTACTCTATCATCCCAAAGTGCAGTATATAGTGCATTGTGTCAGTTCTTGTGATTTTTTGAAATTGTCCTTTTACTATTCTTGATTAAATTTTTGTTTGTTGATTATGCTAGGCCATTTCCTTGAGGGTAGTAGCTTGCAGAATACTTCGGTTTAATCATTTTTTCCAGAGAAAAAATGTCCATGTCAAGGGACGAAAAGTAAGAGGCATTATCAAAAACCAAAAATTTGGGAATGTCGAATTGAGTGATGATATGAGAGTTCAAAAAAGATACTACCTGATTTGTGTTCACCACTTTCAAAGGTACAACTTCGGACTAGCTTGTAAAATAATTCGTTGATGTAAGGATATACTTGTGCTACTGTGAAGTGTAAATTTTAAACCTGTGAAGTACAACAGTTCATATAGATTCTTAAAAAAAACATAAATTAATCAATGGCTCATTCACATAGTACACAAATTTATACCGAAAACCCTCAACCAGGAAATTCGATATAATGAAATAAGAAAGGTTTTCCCGGTTGAGGGTTTCCAGTATAAATCTTTGTGTACTATGTGAATGATCCATTGATTAATTTCTATTTTGCTTAAGAATCTATATTCATTGTTGTACTTCACAGGTTTAAAACTTGCATGTGGTATCAAAGCTCGTTTTTGGATTCAGAGGGATGACTCTATTGTTGAGGGTTTGTCTCAGTCTTGATAGATCAAGTTTATATTGGGTCTATGATAAACCTGGGTTTAGTGGGATATTTTGTAGTGGTGATTTGAGTGCAGAAAGAGGAATGGAAAGCTCTTCTTGAATCAATATAGAGAAATTCAATGGTAAAAACTTTGAGCTATGGAAGCTGAAGATGGAGGACCTTCTTGTAGAAAAAGAAAAATGGATCATTGTGGATTCTGGTACACCATCTACTAGCACACAGGCTACTGGTACACAACCTACTAGTACACAAACTACCATCAGACCACCTATTGGTATGTCGAAGGAAGATTGGGAGAAGTTAGAGAGAAGAGCAAGGAGTATTATTCAACTCTGCCTGGCAAATTCGGTGTTGTTAAATGTCTCAGGAGAATCTACAGCCAAGGAACTATGGGATAAGTTGGAGAATTTGTATCAATCAAAGTCCCTGGTAAACAAGTTGTTTCTTTGAAAGTTGTATCATCTTAGGATGGAAAATGGAGATTCTGTGACAAAACATCTAAATGCCTTTATTACTCTGGTAAGTAAACTTGTCTTTGTTAATATTACGATTGCAGAAGAAGATAAGTGTATTACTTTGTTATGTTCTTTTCCAGAATCTTGGGATAATTTGGTTGTAGCAATATGTAGTACCACTCAATCTACATTGAAGTATGAGGACGTAGTTGCATCCTTGTTATCTGAAGATATGAGGCAGAAAAGCATGGATGGTCATAGCACAAATTCTTTATTTGTAAGAGGTCGTACCCAAGACAGGAATCCTAGTAAGTCTTCTAGGGGGAGATATAAATCTATAGGTAGATCTAAGTCTCTAGGAAAATCTTTGAGGAAATGTTGGAAGTGTGGTAAAACAGGGCATTATAAGAAAGATTGCAATTCTAAGAAGGTTGAAAAACCAAAGGGATCTGATAGTACCTCTTCCACAGAGACGAAAACCTCCACTGAAGAAGGAGGTAATGTTTACCTGGCATCTACAGGTACACATGCAGACCATGATGTATGGTTGATTGACTCAGATGCGTCATACCACATGACTCCTCATAGGGAGTGGTTCTTTGAATATGAAAAATATGATGGTGGTGATGTATTCCTAGGAGATGACTCAACAACAAAAATCATGGGACGTGGAAGGGTTAATATGTTGCTAAAAAATGGAAGGATTAGAACACTCCATGGGGTTCTTCACATTCCAAAACTTACAAAGAGCCTAATATCTGTAAGAAAGTTGGATGATGCAGGAGTGAATTTTGTATTTGGAAAGAACACTTGCAATATGGTACGAGAAGAAATGATGTTGATGAGGGGAGTTCGATGTGGAACTCTGTACAAGTTGTTGGGAAGAACTTATCCTAATGGGTGTAACAGTTCTGTTGTCCCTGAGAAGAGAAATGAAAGATACAAGATCAATATTGTCCCAGAAAAAAAGACAATGTTGTGGCATATTGGAGAAAAGGGCCTTCAAATACTACATGGTAAAGGTATGGTTGAAGGTATGGCTAATTTCACTCTAGATTTTGATTTCTGTGAACATTGCATATATGGTAAATAGAATTGAATAAGATTCCCATCTGGTGCTACAAGAGCAAAGGGGATCTTAGAGTTGATACACAGTGATGTGTTTGGACCTGTGCATGTTCCATCACTAGGTAAGTCTATGTATTATGTTTCATTCATAGATGATTTATCAAGGAACACATGGATTTATTTTCTTAGAAAGAAGTATGAGGTATTTGATAAATTTAAAGATTTTAAGGCTCTGGTAGAAAATCAGACAGAGAAGAAAATAAAGGTATTGAGAATAGATAATGGTGGAGAATTCTGTAAGAAGTGTGGTATAGCAAGGCAGAAGACTACTCCATACACTCCTCGGCGTAATGGAGTTGCAGAAAGGATGAACAAGACATTGATGGAAAAATCAAGGAGCATGCTCAGCGGTGCCGAGTTAGGACAGGAATTCTAGGCAGAGGCAGTGGGTACATCATGTTCCTTGGTCAATCGATCACCCTCATCAGTGTTGGATGATAAAACTCCACACGAGGTATGGATTGGAAATAAACCCTCTCTTCAACATCTTAGAGTGTTTGGTTGTGATGCTTATGTACATGTTCCAAATAAAAATAGGATTAAGCTTGATAAAAAGGATGAAAAGTGTATCTTTATTGGTTATAAAGATGGTGTGAAAGGTTATAAGCTTTGGAACCCAGAAACCAAGAAGACTGTTTATAGTCGAGATGTTGTTTTTAGAGAGGTAAAATATGTTTCCAAACATGAATTCCTACCAAGGCCACAAGAACCTGAGAAAATAGAGCTAGAGTTGGATGATGCAAAATCTGAATCATCTGAAAAAGATGAAGCAGCAGTAGAAGAAGAAGAACCCCATACCCCAATATTGAGGATATTAGTGAGAGAAAGAAGGCAACCAGAAATGTATAGTCCAACTAATTTTCATTCCAATTTTTCTTTATCTATTACTGATGATGATCCCAGAACTGTCAGGGAAGCAATGAATTCAAAGGATAGTAAACCATGGAAGAAGTCCATAGTTGAAGAAATGGATGCCTTAGATAAGAATGAGGCATGGGATATAGTTGAGTTTCTAGCTGGAAGAAAATCTATTGGTAGAAAATGGTTGTTTAAGAAGAAGTTTAATGCAAAAGGAAAAGTGGAGAAATACAAAGCTCGGCTAGTAGAAAAAGGTTATTCCCAGGTAGAAGGAATTGAATTTGGTGATATTTTTTCTCTTGTTTCTAAGTTAACTTATATTATATTTATTTTATCTATTGCGGCTTCTTTTGATATTGAAGTGGAACAGATGGATGTGAAGATAACATTCCTACATGGGGATATGGAAGAATAAATATACATGAAGCACACAGAAGGCTTTGTAGTGAAGAGAAAGAAAGAGTTGGTCTATAAGATAAAAAAGTCACTATATGGTCTGAAGCAATCACCTAGGATGTGGTACCAAAATTTTGATACATACATCCTTGGATTGGGATTTGTGAGAAGCAGGGATGATCACTGTGTATATTCCAAGTAGGTTGGTAATCACTTCATTTATGTAGTGTTGTATGTTGATGACATGTTGTTGGTAGGAAATAACATGAATGTTATCAAGGAGGTGAAATCACAACTATCTTCCAAAATTGACATGAAGGATCTTGGTGTTGCTAACTTCATTCCGGGAATGGAAATTAAAAGAGATCGTGCTAACAGGAAATTCTGGTTGAATCATAGAAAATATGTTGAGATGATATTGCAGAGGTTTAATATGCATGGAAGTAAACCGGTCAAGGTTCCTATTCCTATAGGTGTAAATTTATCTACAGATCAGTGTCCCAAGACATAGGAAGAAGAAGAGGACATGTCCCATGTTATGTATGCCAGTGCAGTTGGTAGTTTGATGTATGCAATGGTTTGTACTAGACCAGACATTGTGCATGCAATGGGAGTTTTGAGCAGGTATATGTCAAAACTAGGGAAGGAGCATCAGACAACAGTAAAGAGGGTCTTCAGGTATTTGCATGGCACTACCAATTATGGATTATGCTACCAAGGAAGACCAGGATTGGACAAAGTGGTGGACATACATGGATTTGTTGATGCAGACTCCGCTGGAGATCTGGATCGCAGAAGATATACAAGTGGGTGTGTGTTTAACATATTTGGAGGAGAAATCAGTTGGATGAGCAAAATACAAGTTGTAGTGGCACTCTCAACTACAGAGGATGAATACATGGCAGCCACTCATGCAAGCAAGGAATCAGTATGGTTACAGAGATTGTGTTTAGGTATTGGGTTGGTACAAAAAGTAGTGAGATTAGATTGTGAAATTCAAAGTGAAATATTCCTGGAAAAGAACCCAGCTTATCATTTGAAGACAAAGCATATTTATGTTTAGTATCACTCTGTGAGAGACATGGTTGAGGAAAAGAAAGTTTTATTGGAAAAGGTTGACACTCTGAAGAATGTTGCAGATTGATTGACAACGTCTGTGAGAACAAAAAATTTCTCCTGGTGTAGAGTAACAATGGGCATTGGTGCCCTGGATTGTTGACTAAATATAATCTTGTGGACCCTTGGATGCAAAGAAAAAAACAAGTGGGAGAATAACATAAATCCATGTACAACTTCGGACTACCTTGTAAAATAATCTGTTGTTGTAAGGATATACTTGTGCTACTGCGAAGAAGAGGGATTAATTGTTCATATGATGTCTAAGCCCCAATGTTGGAAAGGTGAATCCATAGAAACAAGTTGTAAAGGGAATGTTTCCTTTTTCACCCGTCCTACAGCCTTTTGGCAGATTATGCATTTACAGGAGTGTGTATGGGCATCTTTAAACAAGGTAGGCTAATAGTACCTAGCTCACAACACTTTTTGGGCAGTGGCATATCCACCGAAGTGACCACTGGATTCACTTGCATGAAGTTCGGATAGTACTTTTTCTGAATCTTCTTTTTCTAAAAAATGTAGAAACACACCATCAAAATTATTTCAAAATAATACATCATTTATTAACTAGAAAGATTAAGATTTAAGCCTAAGTGCTCTTCTATTTTTAGGATCAAGATTGTGGGGAGTAGATCCATGCTTTAAATAGAATTTAATGTTCTCATACCAAGAATTGGCAGTATCTTTTGCACAACTGATCTGTTTTTCGTTATGCTGATCCACAGTTGAGGTGTTTATTTGACTTTCTTGCTATTCAACTAAATCATCCACTAGTTTACACAGGCCTTGACCTCTAACAATTTGTGAAGGGGTTATTTCAAGGTCATATTCATGTAATGACGTCATCCAATTTTCCCTTTTCTCACCCAGTTCTTTTTTTACTAACAGATTTCTTATAGCTGGGTAAGGAACAATAACCTTGGTTCTGGATTTCAATAGATAAGACCATAAGTGTTTCACCGCTTTGAAAACAGCATATGTTTGCTATTCTATTGTTGGATAGTTAATATCTTCTCCTTTAAAAGATGAAATCATGAAGGTAATGGGTATCTCATTACTTTTAGTGTATTTTTATGTAAGCACAATAGCATCAGATCGGTCAGAAGCAAAGGTGTAAACAGTGAAATCCTGAGAAAAATCGGGACTCATCAAGGAAGGGGCCTCTATTATTGATTTTCTAATTGAATCAAAAGACTAACTTTCTTCTGATCCCCAATGATACACAACATCCTTTTTAATTAAATTTTGTGTAACAAACCTCCCCGTTATGATGACAACCTCTCATAGCAAGTGCAAAAAAAAAATTGTTTTTAAAAGTGTTTGCACACTTGTACAAGGGAAACAACACATTCGACTCTGCGTCGCCACCCGACGACTAACAAGACGCAACAACGATGAACACAACAAGACGACATAAGATGCACATCAAGTAAATGCATCCATTTAACGACGAATCAACCGACAATGAGTTAGACTGACTACCCACCCGTCCTACCCTGCAATGGTTAGGACCTCCAAGACACATAAGCAACGCTCAAGCCCAGGTTCCCATCAATTTTAACCATTTAAGGTCTCAGGGCTGGCGACTGTTCTAAGGAACATGGAGGTGTCTACATCCCGCCCGACACAATAAGACCAAGCCTACTAATCCAATGATAAAGACACAACCATCAAATCGCAGTCAACAAGGTTATCTAATAACCACAAAACTACAATAACCCTTACCATACCTGATAACCACTTTACATTTTAGGTTACGAAATATTGCAATTAAATTACAATTACCAACCTTTTATTTATTATCGAATAACCATAAAACTGCAATATCCTTTACCTTACATGATAACCACATTACCCTTCTTATTACTAAACCCTTGCGATAAATTACAATTACATAAATTTTATATGTTTCAACCATAAAATTTCAATGACCTTACATGATAGAAATATTGCAAATAAAAAATGAGGGGCACACATTCATAAGTTATCAATTCTAGCATAGAAATATTCCTGTTGCAGTAAACTTACATTTTATATGATATCAATCACAAGGAATTACAAGAACATTCCCTAATCATAACCATATAATCACTACCTATCACAATAATATTCAATTAAATAACAAGGATTTCACATTTTATTTGTTATGATAACAATGACACTACGGTAACATTACCATAACCTAACCATATCAACACTTTTATATTACAATAATACTCAATTGAGTTAATGAGGACTTTACAGCGTATTGTTATTATTAACAAATGGAACTACAATGGTAAGACCGGAAATTAGCCATATCGTTGCCTTTATATTAAATAGTTTGCAATTAAAATAACAAGGGCCCTACATTTTATTGGTCACAATTAACAATGAAATTGACGAATCTTCGATAAATAACCCTATTCTTATTTTTAATATTACAAAGACCATGCAATAAAATAGCATTGACCTTACTTTTAAATGATAACGATGATTGGCCTTACGTTTTATCCTTAACCAACAATACATTTACAGTCACAACAGTTACATTTACATAACCAACAATAAAATATAGTCACCATAGTTACACCCTTTCTATCACAGCGTTAGGTATCAAGACAACAAGGCTGGCAGCTATGAGTCCTGTCAGAGCTCGTTCTAGCAACCCAAGAGCGCATGCCATAATTCATGCATCCGGTTGGCAGCCATCAATGGTAGTGGTGAGAGGAAAAATCAATGGAATTTCCCCAAATTGTGATTGTAGTTTCTAAAAACATTCGGCAACTCCCTCTCGAAGGCACAAAAATCTATTCATGCAGTGCACAGAGAGAGGACGTGTCTGCAATCGTCGAATGCAGCCTTATGCCAGTTGCAGAGGCAAGAGTAATAAGGTTTAAAAGATGTCAGGTGAAGTGTTGAGGTGGATGGCATCTGAAGGTTAAACGAAGCATTCGTCCAATGATAATACCGCCATAAGAAATCAACAAAAACAATCTGGGCCGTAGCAGAGAAGTCAGTTCTTGTACAGGCGAATTAAAGAATGGTGATATTAAAAATATCGCCCAACAAAATTTGCGGAAGGAATTAAAATTTTAAGGTTTACAGTGGACAACCATAGAAGAAGACATAAGTACAATAACCAGGGCGCAGGGTGCACAGCAATCCGAGTTAGGATTGGCACACCCATCGCCGAAGAACACTGGCAAAGGAATCAACAAAAGAAAAACACAGAGGTGTTGCATCGGCAACCTCCAGGCAAAGGAAAACGAGAACGTTCAAGCAGAGATTACACCGGTGACTTCTCTGAGGGAAAAGAGAGTCTGTAGAGTGTCATCTCGTGGGCAGAAAGTAAGGGACTCAGGGTGAGGGACAATCTCATCGCTCAGGAAAACCTTTAGAAGGAAATCATCAAATAAATTGGGTTATAGTGGACAACCATATTGGCGAGGATATACCTGTACATTACCAGTGCACAGAAGGGAGAATTACACAAAATAAAAAACATGTAACGATGAACTTACCACCCAACCGTAACAGAAAACACCCACATTACAATCAAAACGCCCACAGTCACATATGAAAAACACCCCCAGCCATGATTAAATACCTACAGTGATACAAACGCCCACAGTCATATAAAATGTATGCATTAGATTCAAATGCCCACAATCATACATGGAAAATGCCCATCGTAATAGAAAATTCCCTTCCCAGAACAATAGGCAATTATAAAAAGAAAAATTGCAAACAAAGGTAACCTAGGAACTACCTTGACAGCAGAATGACCCAAGCAAGCCGATTTGGTCCCAAACCCACAGAAAAATAAAATCTCAATTTAACAAGGCAAGGAGTGTTTTGAAATCCAGCACAAAATTCACCAAAATCCATTTATAAAATGACAACCAGGAACGACATTCGCATGCTAGAGTTGAATTTTGCACGTCATGGTACCCAACGCAACTGCCAGCGATTGCCATGGCTATAACAGTTTCTCTTTTAAATTTTTTTCTTTTTATTTAAGGGAAAGACACGGCTATACACATGAACCCATCTTATAGAACTTCTCCACATTAACACACAGTGGTAACTTCGCTACGTTTACAACGTTTCCAAGTGCATACAGCCATGCAATACAACTATGACAGAGATTGTTAATGATTGTAATCTATGCATCCATGATTTAAATGCTAAAATACAACATCCGGGAAAAATTACAGCACAAGAGTAACGCAAAAACATGAAGGTCCCAACCAAGGAATAGTAGAACCTAGCTAGAACGCTGACCACAATGATATTAGGAAATCAATTGAACAGCAGAAGCTTAAGACGAAATTCATCCATTAAAATCATCATACAGATCCCCGCATAAATTTCTAATGCATTATACTCTATAAAATAAATGAGCGTACCTTTGCCTTGTCGCCTGCCCAGAATGAATTATGTGTGCTCCGTGCCGCTCTCGCTCGCCGACCGTCGAGACCTCGCCGATACCTCCCAGCCAATCGCTAAGGATACTTTTCTTCCCCCGTATCCCCCAGAGCCGCAAAGGGGCCACACGTTATTCAGATGGTACATCTAGCTCCCAGCTTGCCTCGCAAGGCCAAGCTACCACTCCTATCCAAGCTGGGAAAAACCAACTCCTCACAAGTAATCAGTCGAGTCACAAATCTGGCAGTGTAACATTATGCTAACCGTCGATCCCCTTCTTCCTCATCTTCCCTTTCTTTTATATCATTTTCAGAACCTCCAACTTTCCCTAAATCACATTTAAATTAAGTTTTAGTAAAAACATTCTAAATATTCTCCTTCGCACAAGTGTCGTCCATCCCCCTCTTTTCTCCAATAATTATTTTCCTTAAATTTATTAATTGTCTCAAATCCCTCACCCACCTAGAGTTGCTCCTAAATTTACTCCTAGGTGTTCCTAGATTCTCGTTCAGGTTTAAATACTTTCCCTAAAATGAAGTTACTAATTTAGTTCATTTTAGAAGGTTCTTAATTGCAGATTCCTTACTATGTTGACCTCGCTTTTTACCATAAGTTCCCCTCTTTCCCTTATTATGTTTCCCCTTATTCCTTAGTTTCCTAATTTTTATTATTCCCTTCTTTCCCCTTTTTATTAGAGCCACAATGGCAATGGCGCCATTCAATCTTTTCCTTTAATTATTAATTTAATATCTTTTTATACTTTCACAAGTTAAGAATTAATTTCTTCCTTTCAATTTTTTTAAATCCACTAGTTTTAATTAAATTCTTACTCTCTTCATTTTACTCCAAAAATTTTATGAAGACTAAGATTATTACTTAAGTGGGTTTTAGTTTAAAATTTTATTTTTTATTTTTTATAGGGTCTTTTTCTTAAGGTTAAACAAAAATTTTACCCTAGAGAAGTTTTAGACTTAGGACTTAGAGTCTGAACTGGGAGACATTTAATTAGGGAAGTTGGTTAAGAATTTCTTAATGTGTTAAATGTCTTAGGGCCATCCAGGTTTGTTCCTTCATCAACATCAATGCGACGTGCCCTTCAGGATGCACCATGTGCTCCAAGGATGCCACTCGCCTTGTTCGTTTCTTTTGCGCGACGTGCCTTTCAAGATGCACCACGTGCTCCAAGGGTGCCACTCGTCTCTTGTGCTTATTTTGCGCGACGTGCTCTTCAGGATGCACCACGTGCTCCAAGGGTGCCACTTGCCAACTTGTGTTTCTTTTGCACGACGTTCCCTTCAGGATGCACCACGTGCTCCAAGGGTGCCACTCGCCAACTTGACTGATTGGTAGACATCAATAACCCCTGGAGTCAACACTCCGCCAGGTGAACTTGTGGGAGACTAAGGGCTCTAAGGAATAAGGCCCCCACCTTATTGTGAGCCTCTTAGAATCATCGTGAGTGATTTTCGCAGTCTTCCCTCATGACATTGTGGATCCTCTCGAACTAGGTAATTGTTAACCTGCAGTTCGAGCCACAGCAGGAGTGCTAGTAGGCTGTGGCAGGGATGTTCTCCAAACCTCTCCCTCAACCTCTTTGGAAATCGTGTGTGGCCCCTTTAATCCATATGTGATTCTGGTCAGCAAGCTATCGTCAGCCTGCATCATCAACAATTGTGTCAGAACAATTCCACATCATATCATCAAATCAATGTAATATCATAGTAAATAAATCAACCCAAAAAGCACACTCCCTGACTCAATCCAGAGTCCAAGGGGTTCCATCGATGCCTCTGCATCCTGAAGGTCCAAAAACCCTACACACTCAATAAAACTGAGTCAATAGCATCTGTCTATGTCAATGCAGTAAACATCATGTCATCAATCATAACACATCATAATCAAGGACAAGGTATTTAATATCATAATAGTCCAGATCACTTGCGAGCAAGTGCCCTCAAAGAATAAGTTTTCTCAGTGCACCAAAGAGGGATGTTACATCCACCCCCTCTTGGTCTAAAATTCATCCCGAAGTTTCATAGTATAAATGCCGAAATAAATGTATCACAGTATCATAATTCTATCTATCAAACAAAAATGGAAATTGCCGGTGCATATCATATGCGTCCTCCCAGGTCACCAAGTGTGGACTATAATTGTCCCACTGGACCTTGACCTGATCTACCGTTCGACATCGTAACTGTCAAATGCGATGATCTAAGATGTGGACTGACTCAGCTGTGATCACTCCCTCGTCCAATACCTGTAAGGAACTCATGTCAATCACATGTTTAGGATCACTAATATAACGTCTCAAAACATATACATGAAAGATATCATGCATACGCCTCAAAGAATCAGGCAAGGCTAGTCAATATGCCACGTGCCCCTTTCTCTCCACGATCTTGAAAGGTCCCATGAACCTAGGAGAGAGTTTATCTCCCTTTCCAAACTTGATCGAACTCTTATGCGGTTTAACCCGCAAGAAGACTCGATCGCCGACCTCATAACTACGGTTGACTCGGTGTGCATCGGCATAACTCTTCTGTCGATCCTGTGCTTCTTTAATCCTTTGTCTTATGGTTTGCATTTTCTCTTCCATTTCTTGGATTGCTTCTGGTCCCACCAGAACCCTATCCTCAAGCCAATCCCAACTCAAGGGCGTCCGACATGGTTGCCCGTAAAGAAACTCGAAAGGCACCATCTTAATGGTGCTCTAGTAACTGTTGTTGTAAGCGAACTCTACTAGTGGCAAGAATTCTTCCCAAATCTTTTGTTGGTCCATCACGTACATGTGCAACATGTATTCCAAGGTTTGGTTGGTTCGTTCGGTCTGTCTGTCAGTCTTTGGGTGATACGTAGTACTAAATTTAATTTGGGTTCCAAGGCCTCTTGGAAACTCGTCCAAAATCGTCCAGTAAACACCGATCCTCGATGGGATATAATCCTCTTAGGCATGCCATGCAGCCTCACAATCTCACTGATGAAAAATCTAGCTATGTTAAGTGCCCTATACGTCGTACGCACAGGAATAAGGTGAGCACTCTTCATCCGAGTGTCTACTACTACAAAAATCAATTCATGTTTGTTTGTCGTCAGTGGCAATCCAACAATAAAATCCATCGAAATAACCTCCCATTTCGATTCCGGGATGGTATGTGGTTGAATTAATCCTGCTGGGTGTCTATGTTTAGCCTTTACCTGCTAACACTCTAGACATCTGGCCACATAGTTGACTATGTCAGCCTTCATTCCCTTCCAAAAGAATAAGGGCTTAAGGTCTGCCCTCATCTTCATGACTCCCGGGTGAGCCATTTAAACTGCTCTATGAGCCTCACTCAGGATCAACATCCTCAACTCGTCGTTTGGTGGTACGTAAATCCGACTTTTAAACCTCAATAACCCATTGCTATCAAAAGAAAATCCCTCATATAGTGGTACCATCATGGTGTTTTGTCTGATAAAACCCTCGACCTCTTTGTACCAGTCATCATCACGCTGTAAAGTGAGAATATTCTCACGTAGATTCGTCTGAAGAGGCAACACCGAAAATATGTGTGGCCTCAGACTCAAAGCATCTGCCACTCAGTTCACCGTTCCCTTTATGTAAGTAATATCAAAGTCGTACTTACTAAGCAATTCCGACCAACGTCATTGTCGAGCGTTCAGGTCGCTTTGCGTAAAAATGTGTTGTAGTCCACAATGATCAGTCTTTAGTTCAAATTTTCATCTAACAAGGTAGTGTCCCCAAACCTTCAAGGAATATACATTGGCTAATAACTCCAAATCATGCATCGCATAGTTTTCCTCATGTCTTCTCAGTTTTCTCGAAATGTAAGCAATCACTCGTCCATATTGCATCAAGACTCCGCATAAACCTTCCTTGGATGCGTCTATGCATACCAAGAAGTCCGCGTCCATGTCAGGGACTTTTAGTATCGGCGCTGTATTCAACAACTCCTTAAGCCTCCGAAATGCTTTCGTGCATTTCTCGGTCCAAACAAACTTCTTGTTTTTCTTCTGCAATTCCGTGATCGGATTTGCTATCTTCGAAAATCCCTCGAAAAACCATCGATAGTATCCTACTAAACCCATAAAGCTACGCACTTCTGTGATATTCGTCGATGCAGGACATTCCATAATAGCCTCCACCTTTGCTGGATCCATGGCGATACCTTCGCCAGAGATGACATGCCCTAAGTAGTGAATCCTCGATTGATAAAAAGAGAATTTGGACAACTACCCATACAATTTGTGCTCTCGTAGACATTGTAGCACCAAGCGCAAGTGCTCGTCATGCTCCTCCATTGTCCGAGAGTAGATCAAAATATCGTCAATGAATACTTGGACGAACTTGTCCAAGTACTCGCGGAACACCCCGTTCATCAAAATCATGAATACCCCTGGAGCATTTGTCAGTCCAAACGGTAAAACAGTAAACTCGTAATGTCCAAATCTCGTCTTAAAGGCGGTCTTAGGGACGTCATCCTCCTTGATATGAAATTGGTGATACCCTGATCACAAATCGATCTTGGAGAACACCATCGCACCCCTCATTTGATCGAACAGATCATCAATTCTTGGTAAGGGATATTGATTCTTGATCGTAGCCTTGTTCAGTTGATGGTAGTCAATGCAAAGCCTCCACGATCTGTCCTTCTTCCGAATGAAAATAACAGGTGCACCCCACTGTGACACACTAGGATGTATCAGTCCCAAGTCCAAAAACTCCTTCAGTTGCATTTTCAACTCTTGCAACTCTGGGGTCGACATCCGATAAGGCATTCTTGCTATCGGTTCGGTCCCCGGTTTCAGGTCTATGGTAAACTCCAATTCCCTCTCTGGAGACATCCCAGGTAACTCCTCTACAAATACGTCTGAAAACTCCTTCACCACTGAAAGGTGTTCTAGACCTTCCGCTACTCCCTTTTCATTTAGCGCAAGGATCGCATAAATCTTGCACCCCTTGCGCACACTCTTCCGTAACTGTAAGGAAGAGATGAACCTCAGGGGAACTCCCTGGTTCTGTCCTACAATCACATGTCTCTGTCCTTCGTCATCAACCAAGATCAACTGTTTCATCTTACAGTTGAGTATTGCCTCATGCGATTCCAACCAATCCATACCGATCACGATGTCATAAGATCCTAAGTTGGTGACGTACAAGTTGACCCTCGTGACAAACTCTCCCAGGTTAAGGGCACAACCCGTAACTTTTCCTCCAACCTTCTGTTTGGCTCCTGAAGCCATCTCTATGAAGCTAAACTCATTATGATCAACTGCCATTACCTCATTCCTTTTTAGAATTGTATTAAAAATGAAACTCTCAGTAGCACCAGGATCCATCAAAACACTAAGGGTCTGGTCAGCGATGGTACCTATCGTCTTGAGCACAGTCGACTGGTGCTCTACCTGGCATTTATTCACCGCTGCATGAATCCGATGGGCCTTGCCCATATCTCCCACTGTAGTGGGTCTGGCTGATCCGGACACTCTGGTCCTCTCCACAGGATAGTCACGCTGGTAGTGTGGCTCCCCACACGTCCAACACCCCTTCTTCAACCCAGTAGTCCTGGTACCCGAAGCAAAAGATGGCAGCCCACTGGCCTGTAACCCTAGTCTGTTCTGCTGAACAGGCCTAAACTGCTACTGATGCGGGCAACATTGTTGTTGATGTTGTGGTCCCCGATAAGGTGTTTGCTATTGAGGCGGAAGTCGCCTGGGTGAAGTGAAAGTGGATCCCTTATGGAAGCCATGATATCTCGGTGTATGTCTCGCTGGTGTCTGGTGCTGCAGTATCCCAGATGAAACCTGCCCTGCTGGTCTCGCTGGAGTCCTAGTCTGACCCCCACCAATAAGCTCCTCCTTTTCTATGAGGGCCTTCTAGATGACATCATGCAAGGTTTGAGGCATAAAAATCCTAACCTTTACGCACAAGCTTCCGTTAAGGCTGAACACGAATTGGTTGACCTTAAGTTTCTCTGTGTTAAGGTGCAGAGCATACTGGAGCAGCTAAATAAAACATGCATCATACTCAGGCACCGTACAACCTCCCTATCGTAAAGCGTTGAACTCATTGAGCTGACACTCAATGAATTCCTCTAAAAGGTACCTCTCTAAGAACCGTTCCTCGAATAGTTCCCATGACATGTCTTCGACGGCCATGTTTAGCTACGGTAGGAGCATCTTCCACCATAGAAGAGCGCTCCCTTTCAGTTGAAATACCTCCATGCGGACCTTCATGTTGGAGGTATAATCGCGAAGTGCGAAGCACATCACCATATTCTCCAACCATGCCTCGACGGTGGCGCCATCCAGGGAACCAAAGAACTCAGGGAATTTAACCTTCTCGATTTCATGGTGAATGCTACTCATAATGACCAGTGCGTGTGGAGGAACCTCAGTGGGTGTCGGCGCCCTGGCCTCATCTCTGTCCAAGTGGCTGATCAGTGCCTCGGACATGCACTGAAAAGAGCTCATCATCCCGACCACGTCGCTAACTACTATCTGCTCCTATCTGAGAACCTGCTCGCCTCCCTGGGGGTTATACCCCTTAGGTGCATATGATACTGGAGGCATTGCTCCTCCTCCCCTAGCACCCCATCGTCTTCCTCCACAACGTCCTCTAACCATGATTACCTGTATGCACACAATCAACTCGATTAGCAACAGTATAATCAAATAATGTCATGTCAATGAAAGCCGTAGCAAATCCCAAGTCACGGGTCGAACTATCTCTAATACCATATGTAACAAACCTCCCTGTTACGATGACAACCTCTCATAGCAAGTGCAATTTTTTTTTTTTTTTTTAAAAGTGTGCGCACGCATGTACAAGGGAAACAACACATTTGACTCTACGTCGCCACCCGACAACTAACAAGATGCAACAACGATGAACAAAACAAGATGACGTAAGACACACATCAAGTAACTACATGCATTTAGCGACGAATCAATCGACAATGAGCTAGACTGACTACCCACCCGTCCTACCCTGCAATGGTTAGGACCTCCAAGACACATAAGAAACGCTCAAGCCCAGGTTCCCATCGATTTTAACCATTTAAGGTCTCAGGGTTGGCGACTGTTCTAAGGAACATGGAGGTGTCTACATCTCGCCCGACATAATAAGACCAAGCCTACTAAGCCAATGATAAAGACAAAACCATCAAATCGCAGTCAACAAGGTTATCTAATAACCACAAAACTGCAATAACCCTTACCATACCTGATAACCACTTTACATTTTAGGTTACAAAATCTTGCAATTAAATTACAATTACCAACCTTTTATTTATTACCAAATAACCATAAAACTGCAATATCCTTTACCTTACATGATAACCACGTTACCCTTCTTATTACTAAACCCTTGCGATAAATTACAATTACATAAATTTTATATGTTTCAACCATAAAATTTCAATGACCTTACATGATAGAAATATTGCAAATAAACAATGAGGGGCTCACATTCATAATTTATCAATGCTAGCATAGCAATCTTCCTATTGTAGTAACCTTACATTTTATATGATATCAATCCCAAGGAATTACAAGAACATTCCCTAATCATAACCATATAATCACTACCTATCACAATAATATTCAATTAAATAACAAGGATTTCACATTTTATTTGTTATGATAACAATGACACTACGGTAACATTACCATAACCTAACCATATCAACACTTTTATATTACAATAATATTCAATTGAGTTAACGAGGAATTTACAGCGTATTGTTATTATTAACAAATGGAACTACAATGGTAAGACCATAAATTAGCCATATCGTTGCCTTTATATTAAATAGTTTGCAATTAAAATAACAAGGGCCCTACATTTTATTGGTCACAATTAACAATGAAATTGAGGACTCTTCCATAAATAACCCTATTCTTATTATTAATATTACAAAGACCATGCAATAAAATATCATTGACCTTACTTTTAAATGATAACGATGATTGGCCTTACATTTTATCCTTAACCAACAATACATTTACAGTCACAACAGTTACATTTACATAACCAACAATAAAATACAGTCGCAACAGTTACACCCTTTATATCATAGTGTTAGGTATCAAGACAACAAGGTTGGCGGCTATGAGTCCTGTCAGAGCCCGTTCTAGCAACCCAAACGCACATGCCATAATTCATGCATCTGGTTGGAAGCCATCAATGGCAGTGGTCAGAGGCAGAATCAATGGCAGTTCTCCAAATGGCGATTGTAGTTTCTAAAAACATTCGGAAACTCCCTCCCAAAGGCATAAAAATCTATTCATGTATTGCATAGAGAGAGGACGTGTCTGCAATCGTCGAACGCGGCCTTACGCCAGTTGCAGAGGCAAGAGTAATAAGGTTTAAAAGCTGTCGGGCGAAGTGTCGAGGTGGATGGGGTCTGAAGGTTAAATGAAGCATTCATCCAATGATAATACCGCCATAATCAATCAACAAAAACAATCTGGGCCGTAGCAGAGAAGTCAGGTCCTATACAAGTGAATTAAAGAATGGTGATATTAAAAATATTGCCCAGCAAAATTTGCAGAAGGAATTAAAATTTTAAGGTTTACAGTGGATGATCGTAGGTGAAGACATAAGTGCAATAACCAGGGCGCAGGGTGCACAACAATCCTGGTTAGGATTGGCACGCCCATCGCCAAAGAACACTGGCAAAGGAATCAGCAAAAGAAAAATGTAGAGGTGTTGCGTCGGCAACCTCCAGGCAAAGAAAAACGAGAACGATCAAGCAGAGATTACACCGGTGACTTCTCTGAGGGAAAACAGAGTCTATAGAGCATCATCCCGTGGGAAGAAAGTAAGGGACTCAGGGTGAGGGACAATCTCATCACTCGGGCAAAAATTCAGAAAGAAATCATCAAATAAATTGGGCTATAGTGGACAGTCGTACTGGCGAGGATATACATTTACATTACCATTGCACAGAAGGGAGAATTACACAAAAGAAAAAACATGTAACAATGAACTTACCACCCAACCGTAACAGAAAACACCCACAGTCACATATGAAAAATGCCCCCAACCATGATTAAATACCTACAGTGATACAAACACCCGCAGTCATATAAAATGTTCGCTTTAGATTCAAACGCCCATAGTCATACATGGAAAACACCCATCATAATAGAAAACGCCCTTCCCAGAACAACAGGCAATTATAAAAAGAAAATTTGCAAAAAAAGGTAACATAGGAACTGCCCTGACAGCAGAATGACCCAAGGAAGCTGATTTGGTCCCAAACCCACAGAAAAAGAAAATCTCAATTTAATAAGGCAAGGAGTGTTTCGAAATCCAGCACAAAATTCACCAAAATCCAATTATAAAATGACAACTAGGAACAACATTTGCGTGCCAGAGTTGAATTTCGCACGTCATGGTACCCAACGCAACTGCCAGCGATTGCCATGGCTATCACGATTTCTCTTTTTAAATTTTTTATTTCTCTTTAAGGGAAAGACACGGCTATACACATGAACCCATCTTACAGAAATTCTCCACATTAACACACAGTGGTAACTTCGCTACGTTTACAATGCTTCCAAGTGCATACAGCCATGCAATATAACTATGACAGAGATTGTTAATGATTGTAATCTATACATCCATGATTTAAATGCTAAAATACAACATCCGGGAAAAATTACAGCACAAGAGTAACGCAAAAACATGAAGGTCCCAACCAAGGAACAGTAGAACCTAGCTAGAATACTGACCACAATGATATTAGGAAATCAATTGAACAAAAGAAGCTTAAGACAAAATTCATCCATTAAAATCATCATACAAATCCCCGCATAAATTTCTAATGCATTATACTCTATAAAATAAATGAGTGTACCTTTGCCTTGTCGTCTGCCTCGAATGAAGTCTGTCCGCTCTGTGTTGCTCCCGCTCGCCGACCGTCGAGACCTCACCAATACCTCCCAGCTAATTGCTAGGGGTACTTTGCTTCCCCCGTATCCCCCCAAGCCGCAAAGTAGCCGCACGCTATCCAGATGGTATGTCTAACTCCCATCTCGCCTCGCAGGGCCGAGCTACCACTCCTATCCAAGCTGGGAAAACCCAACTCCTCACAAGTAATCAGTCAAGTCAAAAATCCGACAGCGTAACGTTACGCTAACCGTCGATCCCCTTCTTCCTCATCTTCCCTTTCTTTTATATCATTTTCAGAACCTCCAACTTTCCCTAAATCACATTTAAATTAAGTTTTAATAAAAATATTATAAATATTCTCCTTCGCACAAGTGTCGTCCATCCCCCTCTTTTCTCCAATAATTATTTTCCTTAAATTTATTAATTGTCTCAAATCCCTCACCCACCTAGAGTTGCTCCTAAATT
>JZKD02S1944451.1:40855-51072 GCA_000966675.3 Picea glauca | reverse complement strand
GGGAACGTCCGCCATTAATGGCGAATATAAAAGTAGAACTGACCCTGGAATTTACTTACTAAAGACATGGAATATTAGTTGTTTTAAGAGCTCAAATCCGACAGGTTTCAACTCTGGTTGAGATCAAACTGATGTAACTACCTTAATTCACCATTCCAATTTTAAAACAACCATTTTATCCTCGGAAACAACAAATTATATCGAGCCAAGAGTCTGTTTCATATAATTAGAATCGATCCTCGCTCTCTAGTTCAATTATCGGACAAGAATTCCTTTAGGGTTGGCCATACTCCATGTCATTTGTTATTTAAAACCTAAGTGCATATTTAATGGCCTTTCCAGATTTCAAGCTCTCCTTGTATTTGTGCAATGCCCCCATCATTGTCCATTATACTATGCCATACAACCAAGAGGCTCCACTATCTTCTTTAACCACAGAATCTCTAATACAAATAATATATGTTCCATATTAAACCACGGTTTCGTTGAACAGTTAAAACTTTCCCATCTTCTACACGTGGTATCATTGGACTAGAGGTTGATGATATGAAAACACCTTTCATTGGAGTCTTTGTCTTCTTATGTGTCTCCAATAATCCCTCCTTTGTGCAACTCTAACCATTGTAATCAAAGTTACAACCCATGAAAACCCATTGTAATCAAAGTTACAACATACTACAACCCATGTTAGAACAATTGTTGTTGATCCTTTCCCACATCAATAGGATTGGTGGATCAAATATTCAAACCACATTTGTGGTGTGAAAACATTATTTGTTATTCATATTGAAAATCCCATTCACTTATACTTCCATAAGAGTTAATCTTTGCTAGTATAGTCTCTCTTATGCTCATGAATAATTTAAGAGCGCAAGTTTGTGTGTTTTAAGTTTAATAGACCAACTAAAGTGAGTGGGGAAGGATACCCTCCATCTCAGCAAGATGAAGATTAAGTGTGGAAAGCGAAGAAAGATACCCTCCACCTTAGCAAGATGAAGATTAAGTGTGGAAAGCAAAGATAGGTTAAGGAATGATTGTGAAGTACTTAATATTTTTGTTAGGGTCCTGTCTTAATCCCGTTACTTTAGGCTACATAGGAGTAAGTCAATTAATGTATGCATCCATACTCTTTGAATAAGGCTTACTTGAGTAAGTCAATTGATATGTGCATTCATACTCTATATATAATAGTGGATAGTTATTTAATGTAAAAGGGCCCACTTTATAAGGCTCACTAGGTAGTTGGTACCCATTAATGAGAGGACTACAAGTAATTAAGGTTTTTCTATTGAAAATATATTTAAAGAAATAAAAGGTTATGGAATATTTTGTCATGTATTGTTGTATTTGGAGCTTTGCTCAATGAAAACTGACCTCACCTTAAAAGGCAATTGAACATTTTTTTATTTCTTCTTATTATAATCATGTAAGGTATATTTTTCACATTTCATCTTATTTGTCTCTTTTATCAAGTTTTCTATAATTATATTCTCTATATACTTTATTGTGTTTCAAGTTTAAGGGTTAAGAAACACTGCAAGTGGTATCATAGCTCTTTCTTGAGTCAGCATGCCTCCAATTTTTTGCGGATTTGTGTTAGGTTAAAGATGTGTTCTAGTACCTTTAAGTAGCATAGAGATATATTGTTCAATGGGTAAAACTATGATCCAAGAATAATACCCATAGAAAATAAAATTCGCCTCAGTTGGTGGGAAACCCTTGTAATCCTTGTTGGTGCCCCTTAGAGTAGCATTAAATTAGGTAGCACATGTATATGGAATTGACTTCCACGTACACTCAAGTATATGATAATCCCTTTAAACACAATTGAAACCAATCTTACATAAACATATGACTGACATGTTTCTATAATACATTGATAACATCATTCAAGGATATCACTCTCGCATACTAGTGTATCGAGTAGTATGGCTAAGGCTATGATCTATCATCCTTAGTAAGTGTTATGAAATATTCAACTAAGTACTATTGTTCAAAACCCTTTAATATATCAGAGAGATATAGAAATTGACATTGTTATGTCAGTAGGACCCTACAAACCCTACCCTCTATATTGGGCTAGTGAAATTGTTCGACAACATAGGTATTCCAGCAAAGGATGAACACCTTTAGTAACCACTCACACTACTAGATCAAATATCAACACATTGATATTTTGACATGGTAAAAACCCTACGAGAAACAACCACGACCCCAACCAACATGGCCACTTGGAGAAATTTATTAATGCAAAAGAAAAAGATTACAAAGAGATTTACAAGATATTTTCTTAAAATCGATCATCGACAAATGACCCTCCATGCTCTTTAAATAGATATCATGGACCAATCAGGTGTTAAGCCACAGATCAATGTAGTCATTAATTTAGAGGAGAATATGAACCATCAGATCACTCTATGTTGGTGACTGTCAGATTTCCTAACTACAAATGCATACTAAAGAAACACACTTTTACCCAACGTCACATTAGACCAAGTAGATCTTAACTAACTCTTAGGTTTGTAAATATCCTAACATCCCCCATTAAGAACAACTTGGGATAAAATTGAAGGATTTACAATAGTGACACAATAGGAGAAGGAAGGGGGCATTAGAGCCTATCCCCCCTTAATGATAACTTCATGAATTCCTAACATAGATCGAAGTTTGGAAAACTTCTCTTCTATAAGAGACTTTGTGAAAATACAGGCAACTTGATCTTATGTAGGGAAAAAGAGCACTTCAATAACTTGATCATGAATAAAATTTGATGAATTGTATGTGTATCTCGATGTGTTTGTTGCGCTGATGTTGAACTGGGTATTTTCCAAGCTTTATGGCACTTTGATTGTTACACCAAAGGCTCGTAGGATGTTCCTGCTAGAATCCAAACTTTGAAATGATTTTTCGAAGCCACAAGGCTTCCTAACTGGCATTTACCATTGATCGGTACTTTGCTTCTTCTAAAGAAAATGCAATAGCCTATTGTTTCTTATAGGCCCAAGTGACAGGTATTGAACTATGGATGAAAACATAACCTACAGTAGACTTATGATCATCAGGGTCGCCATCCCAATCTAAAGCAGTGAAATCAACCAATAAAGGTGTCCCCCTTGGACTGTAATGTATCTTGAACTGAATTGTACCCTGAATATACCAAAGTATCATTTTAGTTTCTTTCCAATGGATTTCATGGGGTGTTTGCATATACCAGGAAACAAGACCAGGTATGATTCAAGTATAAGAGGCTACCAACTAATTGAAGGTGCAAAGTGGCATCAAGATTGACTCCATAATATAAGGGAGAAGGGGATGGTTTACAATCTTCCATGTGGAAGCGACGAAGAAGGTCACAAGCATAATTAGACTGGGAAAGAAAAATTCCTTCATTGGTTTGCAAAACATAGAGGCCAAGGAAATAGTGCAAAAATCCTAATAATTTTCAAATTTGTTCTTAAGGATGCTTTTCAGATGGTTTAAAAGTTTTGAGTCACTACCAGTAAGGATAAGGTCATCAACATAAAAGACAAGGATTATAAGATGGCTTCCTACTTTCTTGGTATAGACATTAGGATCAGAATGACATCTGGAAAATCTGGTGCCAATAAGAAATTTGTCCATTTTGTCATACCACGCTCAGGGAGCTTGCATAAGACCATAAATAGATTTCTTAAGGTGACAAACAACGATAGATTCATTATGGATATGGCCAGGATATTGTTCCATGTAGATTTATTCTTGAAAATCCCCATGCAAGAAGGACGATTTAAAATCCATCTGATGGACCTTCCATTTATGTGAGGTAGTAATAGAAAGAGCAAGGTGGATGGAATTCATCTTGGCTACAGGGGAAAAATTTTCGTTATAGTCAATTACTTCAACTTGGGAAAGTCCTTTGGTAACTAATAGATCCTTGTTCCTTTCAACACTTCCATCTTATGCATAATTATTTTTGTATACCCATTTACATCTGACAAGTTTTCTTCCTTTTGGAAGAGGTACAATATCCCAAGTATCATTTTCCATTAAAGAACGATACTCTTCATTCACTGTTTTATCCCAATCTGGATGACCTAAAGCTTCTACAATTGTCTTTGGATCATGAGTCTCTGAAACTTGAGCCAAAAGAGAAGAGGCCCACTGGAACTATGAACGTGTCCAACATTGATCTAAAGGATCACTGACAAGATCACCAGCTACTTCTCATGTTGAATGGATGCATCTAGGAAGCGATGGTGTTGGTGTTGGTTCGGGTTCAATGGACTCATTTGGAGGAAGGTGAGCATGAGGAGGTGGATTTTCATCCTCATTGTCATCTTCTAAAGAAGAAACTAGAATAGGAATAGAAGAAGGCGCAAATGGAGAAGATGGCTCGTAGGATGAAGAAGGCACAATCGTCGAATTAGTCTTGCAAGCCAAGATATTTTCATCAAATTTAACATCTCTTCTAATAATAATTTCATTACAATGTGGTTGAACAAGTTTGTAACCTTTTAAATCTTTAGAATAACCAACAAATATACACTTCTCACTTTTAGGCTACAATGCTTTCCTTTTCTCATTAGGAATGTGATCCCATGCTATACTTCCAAATACACGAAAGTAACTTACATCTGGCTTAATTTTAGTCCATTCTTATTTTGATGTTATATTTTTAAGAGCCTTTATGGGAATGTGATTTTCTATGTAATTTTCACAGTTTATGGCTTCCATCCAATACTTTAGACTTAATCTCTTAGATTGGATCATACAATTAGGCATTTCTTTTAATGTGTTGTTCTTTCTCTCAAAAACACCATTTTTTTGTGGTGTATATGGAAAAGTGTGTTGCATTTGGTAGTGCAGTAACTTGTAAAATTATTGTTCACATATTCTCCATTATTTGTTCTTAACCTTTGAATTTGATGTCCAGATTGTTTTTCTACAAGGGCCTTGTAGAACAAAAACTTTTCAAAAAAAATTCTCTTACGTTTTAAGAAGTAAACCCAAGCACATATGGAAAAGTCATCAATAAAAGTTAAGAAATACTTGCATTCATAAAAAGAAGGAGAAGAGAGTGTACCACACAAGTCACTGTGAACAAGCTACAAAGGGCCCAAGGTGTGCCAAGAGGCATGTTTGTCAAAACTGTCCCGATGATGTTTATCGAGAGCACAACTGACACAAACACCATCTCTTCATGAAACAAGAGGAACACCAATCACCATATGTTGATTACATAGTTGTTGCAATGAAAAATAATTTAGATGACCAAACCGCTCATGCCAAAGTTTTCTCAAGCCATCGCTATGAGCTACAAAAACTGATGGAAAAGATGATGACCCAAAGTTGTCAAACTTGTACAACCTGATAATATCATCAACAATTCTAGTTTCAAGAACATGATGCATATCTTTTAGATCCTTGATTACAACTTGGTGATGTGAAAACTCTACGCTTTTACCTTCACTTGAATGACTAATTTGATATAATGATAGAAGGTTACAGGAAATCCTTGGAACACATAATACATCATTGAAATGACCATTATCTACTTGAATTGTTAGAGATCCTACAACACTAAGAGATATATCATTACCAACAAATATTTTCTTGGTGTTACATTCATTTAGAGTAGAAAATATGGCCTTCTGCTTAGCCATATGATAAGATGCTCAAGAATCAATAATTCACTCATCAAAATAAGAAGTATAAGTTACATTGAAGGAGAAGATAGAAGTAAAAAGTGCATGTCCATGAGAATAAGAATAAATAGTATAATCAATATTGATGTTGTGCTTCTTTATTTTTGCTTCTAAAGCTACCATCTTATTGAAACATTTGGACTCATCATGACCATCTTTCCCATAAAAGTTGCAATGTCTGTCAGTCTACTTATTTTATATTTTTCTCCTTTGTCACCACTAGGAGCTTAAGTTGTCTAAGTGGGTTTGGGACCCCTATTTTACTTGTTTTTGTGGTGAGGATGTTGCTTCTTGGATTCTTTTGTTTATCTTCCTACTGGGCTACTAAGACTTTGTTGGACGTACCCGCATTGTTGATCACTCCAAGTTGTATAAGCTTATCTTGCTCTCTAATCAAAGCATCACAAAAGGACTTAAGAGAAGGTTTTTGATAATTTGTTCCTAGAGCCTCACTCATGGCATAAAAGGTAGATACAAACACAAAATATGCACTACCTAGCTTAAAAAAAATAACATAGATGCAACGCTCTTCCTCTAGCTTTATATTACACTCTTCACATAAAATTCTAAGTGTTTTAAACTTACATAGATAATATTAAATGCAAGAAAAATAATTTGGACTTAAATTCAATATCTGATTTCCTAACTAATGTGCTAGAATAATATTATATTTACAAAACACAGATTCAAGCTTTTCCCAAGCTTCATCGAGGTCATCAATTTATTGAAGGTGAAACCTTAAATTAGGAGAGATGGACATTTTGATTAGTCCACACACTTCATCATTCATATTATCCCTTTTAACTTTATTTTTATCATCAGTGAGTTTTTTTTCCTTTCCCAAGGTAATCCAGTACTGGCATTTACTTCTTAATAAATCCTCCATATGGGATTTCCATTGGAAGTAGTTGGTGCTAGTAAGAAAAAGATCACTAGAAGAATCCATATTTAATATGCAGATAATATGGATTTAAAAACTGAAACTGATGATGTGGATGTAAATATCTCGAAAAATTAGGCGATTTAAAAAAAAACGACACTAAAAACGGACTCTGGATGTGAAAGTTATGCCCTTTTGAAAAAATAGCATAAGTAGTAGCTAAAGAGCCAAGTGGCAAGTAGAAGTTGGTCCACATGGTGATACCCCTCCAAATAATCTCACTTTTACAAATAAATTTCTTTATGAAGTGACCCACTTTTATAAAAAGAAGCGGGGATCACTTTTACAATGAAGTTACTTTATAAAAGGAAGTTGCATGCAAAATAAATAAATTTAAAATAAAATATTAAAGATTATAGTGATTCACTTTTATACTTGAAGTGAAATATACTTTACAATGGATGCACAAACTTTTTCAAAAAAAGTAACAAAAAAAAGACATGAATTCAAGACCTCTTACTTAATAAGGTAACTTTTAACCAAGTGAGCTAGCAAAACATATGGTATTGTTTATAAGGAGGATTGGGGTTTTTGTTATTGTTGGTTTTGTTTTTGTTGTTGTTGTTGAGGAAATCCTTGGAGAGCATACTAAAAAAAAACTATTTTCACACAAGAAAATTGTTTCACTTCTCGATGACAACAAGGATTAGATCTCGATTAGCTTACCTAGAAAATGCACCCTTTCTGATGTGTTTCTGATTTTCCGAGATCGTGTTGAGCATGGGGAAAAGACAATATGAAGACAAAAAATAGTATCAACCTAGAAACAAAAAAAAAATGAAATAAAATTGAAATAATACTCTGCAAAAATTTAAAAAAAATGTATTCGGTCTTTATACCTCTGGATCTGACTGAAATGGTTGTATCTTGGGAAAACAGAAACCTTTTCGAGTGAAAATAAAATAAAATATGGCTAAAACAAATGCTCCATATGCAATGGAACAATCCACTTATCCCATAAATGTACGAAAATTGCAGAAGCGAGAGATGAGGCAACTCGGCTTCATGATCTCGATCTACAATGAGAGACGGTCTTTAAACAAGGTCAGATACCATGTTCAACAACACATGTATTCCAAAAAAGGATGAACACCTTCAATAACGACTCAGACAACTAGATCAAATATCAACACACCGATATTTTGACATGGTAAAACCCCTACAGGAAACATCCACGACCCCAACCAACGTGGTCACTTGGAGCAATTTATTAATGCAAAAGAAAAATATTACAAAGATTTTTACATGATATTTTCTCGCAATCAATCATTGGAAAATGACCCTCCATTCTCTTTAAATAGAGATAATGGACCAATTGGGTGTTAAGCCATAGATCAATGTAGTCATTAAGATCGAGGAGAATATGAACCTTCAGATCACTCTATGTCAGGAACATATCGTGACCGTCAAATTTCCTAACTACAAATGCATACTAATGCATACTAAAGAAACCTACTAATAAAAAAACGTTTACCCAACGACACATTAGACCAAGTAGATATTAACTAACTTCTAAGTGTCCAAATATCCTAACACAAATTCCTACATTTTTTGCATGTAGAAGGAAATTGGAAATTTTTCCAGTGTTGTTGTATTTACTAGGGAGTAATACTCCCACCAATTTAAGAAACAAATTGTCTAGGTTCTTCCAACTCCATTTTGGGATACTTATCTCAAAATATTCCTTGCATCATGCTAATCACATGGGTCTACCTCTCAAGAGACCCTTTTGTGTGGACCTGATAGTACAAAGTTCATGGCATATCTTAACAAAATCCTTTCAATCCACTAATCATAGTGAGATAAGTTGGGAATAACACTTAGAAACACTCTTAGGTGGTCCCATGGTCCATACTCACAACATGGAAAACACAAAGAACCAAAACCATGGCCTACCTACTAAGCGTCAACAACTTGAAGCCAAGATTTCTAACATTGTATCTTCACTCAAAGAGTTCTCCACTGTGATGAGTAGACAAGGTGAGGTATTGGACATGTTATGATGTGCTTGATTATCTAGATATCAAATCCACACATAGATCCAACCAAGGAGGAATCCCCAACAAAAAAAGTGCAAGCCTCTCACACTCTCTTTCCAAATATCCCTTGCCCATACTTTTAGGATCACAATTTGTGGAAACACTTCCCAAAGGTCAACATTAACAAATTGATGTTTCCAATCCCTTAGGTTGGGTTACCCAAGCCGACCACTATTTCTCTTTCCATGGAATTATTGATGACCTACAAAAACTAAAAGTGGGGTTCTCATATTTGGATTTAGAATGTTGGAAGTGGTGGAAATGGTATAAAAAATATTATGGATGCCACACTAGTTGGACCCAATTTTTATACATCCTTTATGATTGTATTTAATGTGACACTCACTATTGGGGATTCCTAACAAATTTATGCCAAATAGGCACAATTGTTGACTATATTTCTACCTTTGAGCAATTAGCAATTTGCATAGAGGGCCTATCTTATTCCCTTTTTAAAGATTGTTTCTTTAGTGGTCTTAAGGAGGAAATTAGAGCACAAATCCTGATGTAGCACCCAAAAACATGGTTGGAATATTATGGAAGGGATAAATAAGTTGAGATGGTGATCAATTCCCAAACTAAGTTACCTTTATTCACTACTCCAGTTAGTGCTTGCAAAGAAACTACCCCCATCCCCTCCAACTCTTATCCAGTGACAATCCACAATTTATATCAAGAAGAGATGGAAGAATTCCAACACCTCCACATTTTCTATAATTGTGATGAGTGAAATTTCAAAGGGAACAAATGTAAATAAAAAATATTATTTCAAATGGATGTATCCCCATAATAACACTCAGATGACATTTCCACTAAAAACAATATTGAACCAAACTTGGACGATGCCACCCCTCCCTTGGATGAGGAAAACACCTTGCAATCTCCTTGTGATGAATCCCAAATTTCTCTCCATGCCTTATCTAGCTTCTCAGTACACCAAACATTGAAGTTGATTGGTTATATCAACTGCTACAAAGTGATTGTATTGACTGACAATGGTATCACAAAAAAAATTATCCATGGGAGAGTGGTTGAAGAAACCCATTGTTATGTTTTTCCTACACCTAATTTGGAAATTATGATAGCCAATGGTGGTATGATGAAATGTGGTGGTCGATGTGAAAATGTGAAACTCCAAATGGGTGAGTATCGTTTCAAAACTCACATGTTTGTTGTTGAAATGAGCGGTTGCAATGTAGTCCTAAGAGTAGAATGGTTACACACTTTGGGACTTGTCACTGTCGATTTCAAGGATTTATACATGAGCTTCACTAAGGAAGGGAACAAAAATACCCTCAAAGGGATTACATATATTTTCCATGAAATTATCACCTCTCATTGCATGGAGAATTTATTGAAGAAAGGTACTCATGCATTATTGCATAGTTCAATGTCGTACAAGTAGTGCACATCCCGCCATAGGAGATTCACCCTAATTTGCAGTTGGTCCTCTATAAAATCCAATAGGTATTCAAAATTCCCTAGGGTTTACCACCTTTATGAGGGGACCATGGCCATGGTATTCCATTGATTCCTAGTAGTCTACCACCTAAT
>JZKD02S1944451.1:0-16564 GCA_000966675.3 Picea glauca | reverse complement strand
TCTTAAAACTCAAAGTAGGAAGAGCTCTAATTCACTCTACCCTATATTTCTTCTCCTGTAAGGATCAAGCAAGCAAAGCAGAGTTCCACTTTCAGTCACTGTAACTAAGTTAAGTTGCTCAACACGAAAAGAGCTGTAACTGGACTTGTCACTCTGCTTCTGTCCCTTGACCCATCAACTACAGTTCCATCCATCGAGCAATTAAAGAGTTCCTCACCTGAGACTTAACCATTGAGGTAACAGTTACGCCGATTATTGGTGGCGGCTGAGACTCCTGAATCCTTTATCCTATTTTCCCTCAACAATTATTGATCTCTCATGAGTGGATTTAATTAAAAATATTAGAGTACAGCCAACCCTACTTCCTTCACTTCGTTTGACTTCCTTGGCTCATTTTTTCTTCTAGACGCTTGTTTTTCTCTGGTTAGGTCTCCCTGGTTGGTAGCTTGTACAAACATTGAAAATGTTTTTCATTTTTTTAATTAATTTTTATTTTTTCGTTCATTTTCATCTTAGCTTCTAGAGAAGTATATTTTTCTTGTCATATTTAACAACGTTTTTATATGTCGTTGACTTTTGTCATGGGGAAATTTGTTGTATTAAGTTTAGTTTTTTCATAAAAAAAAGTTTTTTTTACCTTCTATTTTGGCAACGTTTTAAATGTTTTTGGATGGATTGGCTTTGTCATAAAGAAATTTGCTGAAACATTCGAGTTTGGATTTTATATAAAGTAATTATTCCTCTATAGCTTCATAAATAAGTTGTTTGGACAATTCTTTTATGTGTACATCACTTGACAACTACCTTACTATTCAGCTTGATATTCTTTAGTTGGGTAAATGCATAAGGATTCACATACGAGTAAGACGAAGTCTCCTTAAATGTGTATAATGCATATGCTTTTGATCTATATCATAACATAGTGTTTTCTCATAAGAAGGATTTAAATAGCAACTTGGCTTATACCATGTGTTTTCTTTTTTTATATGTTTTTAATATCATTTTTTTTTATGTTTTCAATATCATTTTCATGATAAATAGAAATTCGTTTTTGCCTATACTTCTATCATAATTGAGTATGATAAATAAAAATTGGTTTTTGTCTATACTTCCATCATAATTGAGTACGATAAATAGAAATTAGTTTTTGCTTATACTTCCATCATAATTGAGTATGATAAATAGAAATTTGTTTTTGCCTATACTTCCATCATAATTGAGGATTTGAGTTGGATCATGTGTTTCTTTTTTATATGCTTTCATTATCATTTTTTTAATATGCTTTCAATATCATTTTCAAGATAAATAGAAATTCATTTTTTCCTATATGTCCATCATAATTGAGGATTTGAGTTGGATCCACATTTTTTCAACAATGATGGACATCTTTGTTTTCATTGGAAATGTGTGCATCAATTCATATTTTTTCTCTTTGTTAGAGTCCAAGGATTATAATTCTTGTGCAAGCTCCTAGAGGGACTTCTTGGACTTCTCTTGTCACACTCTATCTTTTTATTTTACATGTTGTCTCTCTATTTTTTTTGTTCACTCTCTTTCTTTTCTTTTTCATGCTACCATTCTCTTTCTTTCTCCCACTCCTTTTCTCTTTGCTTTTCTCTAAAATCCCCTTTTCATTTTCTCTTTCCTAAAAGTTTACAATCAAAGAATTTCCATATCATTCCCTTGGCTCTCTTGTACTTCACTACCTAGATTTCATGTTTAATATTTTTTGTCCCCTCCCTTGTCCATTACTTACCTTCTTCTTTTAAAAGGGACACATCAGGTGTCTTCCCATTGTCCAAATTTTTTGACCACTCCTCCTCATTTAGTCTGTACCTCTCCATATTTGTTCTTTATCGTCTTTTACATATTCATGGTTTTCTACCTTCCATCGAGGTCATTGCATAGTCAGATGTATTGTTTGATATGCAAACAAAAATCAGTTCAGGTGTTCTGTCCTCCCAAAAAATTGTAGGCCTTATTCAGGTTTTCCTGATGAACCTTATCCTTTGATTGTTTTCTATGATATTTTCCATTATTCAATCCACAAACCTATTTGTTTTCTTCTCTGTAATCTAATTATAAATTAGATTTAACTCATGGAATTCTACTCAATGCAACATCCACATCCTCAACATGATTAGTCACCTTCTCTCCTCTACTATATATCTTCTCAAAATTTAGTTCTATAGTCCAATCTAGATTCATTAAATGGGAGTTTCATTGTTGTCTTTATTTAGGTTTACGCTTGACTAGTTACACTTATCTCTCATTGGTCTATGTTCTTGCACTCAAGATTCCCTTCCATCTTATACTCACACAATCCAACCCTAAGAAAGCTTGTTCACTTAGTTCTCAAACACCAGTGATTGAGTTTTCCAACAATGCCCCCAAAAATGTTAGAGTTACCTAGTGGCCAACATACATAATAAGTGTCAAACACTTAACTTAAAGTATACAAAATATTTTAAAACAACAATGCACTACCATTTCTAACACAACTAAACTTGTGCTAATATTTCCCAAACTAGTGACCATGCCGACCATTTCTCTAACTAACCATTAGTTTAGTTTTTTTCCATAAAAAACAATAACTCAACAAAAACCATCACAAAGAATCATATATCAGTTATATAAGAGACATAAATTTATAGTGGGAAAGCCAAGAACTAAGAAAAAACACCACTCTAAAGTCATTTTTTCCATTATGATAAACTACATGTTACAAAGCATGATGATATGTCTAATGTATCCACTAAGATATATGTCATTGTACCACAACTGCGTATCAACATACTCTAGTTTCATCAATGTCCTTTATTATATTTTAAAATGAAACCATATATTTCATTAGGCAGTTTATGCAGGATGTTGGCCCCAAATCCATAAGTTTTACTTTCATGTCAATCATTCGGTAGGTTGTGAAAGCCCCTTAAAGATTTTTTTTTATTAATAATATTGAATCCTAGAACCATAGGTTTTTTATTGAGTTGATTCCTTGATCATACTTAAATCCTTTAAGTCTTTCCCTCTCTTTTCCTTTATTTCCCCCTATTTTTATTTTAGTTCATGGATTTTCACTTTTTGTCAAGGAAAAAGGTAGAAGTATTTCATCTTTTTCCTTCTATCGCTAATATTTACCCTTGGAATCACTCAATCCTCAACATTCCTTTTTTTTGTTTCACTTCTTTCCATTTTCTTCTACCTTTCTTCTAATTCCCTCACTCTCTTTTCCTATTGGGTAGAGGGTAGATGTAGAGGAATTCCCACTTCATTCATATGTTCACCTTTCTCATACCTCTTCCTTAACATATATCTACCACACTAAAATTTCACCATGCCATATTTGGTCTTCATCCTTATAAGGTGGAAGGTGGAGGGTGAAGGATTGCATGGTTCCTTAACCTTAAACTTGAAGCACACCCATGTATATAGAGAATATAATTGTAGAAAACTATATACAAGAGAAAAATAAGATGAAATATGTAAAATATACTCTTGTATTATGATAATTAGAAGAAAGAAAGAAATGTTCACTTACCTTTTAAGGTGGGGAAATATTTCACCAAGAAAATATTCAAATACAACAATATAGAATTTTTTTTTACATGGCCTCCTATCTCTTTAAATATATTTTCAATAATAAAGCCATAACTACTTGTGGTCCCATCATTAATGGGTAGCAACTACCTACTGAGGCTTATAGTGTGAACTTTTTACATTAAATAAATATCCACTACTATCTAATGGGCGTTGTTCCAAGAGTGTGGCCACATACATCAATTGATTAACTCATAGGTAGCATAAAGTAGGGAGGTTGGGGTAGAATCCTAACATTCCCTCCCTCTTCAAAATCAACATTGTCCTCAAGGTTGGAGATGAGGAAATTGACGCAAAACCAATGTTTGTTCCCATGTGGCATATTCATACTACACATATTTCTACTAGATTAATACTTCTTGGACCATACATTGGCAAAATTGATGCTCTTTGATACTACTTCCAGCTATATCCAAATGGAGCATTTTTCATCAAGTTTTGTTAAGATGGTTCACATCTTACACTTTTATCGCGTGACCTTCTTCAGAGAAGAGACATGAAATACTAGATGAATCTTGGAGTGGGTTAGAAGAGACAACTTGTAGGACATTTGTCCAAACTACTAGATAATTTTATAGGGTCCAATATATAACTTTGGTGCTAATTTCTAGGGTATTTTGTTTATTATTGATTTTTTTTTATAAGGTTGAAGTCAAAGAAACACATGATCACCTTATGTGAAAAAAGGTTTGAAGTGATGTTGTTTTACTTATTGTTTCATTCTATTTTGAGACATAACCAATTTTTCCTTAAGTGTGCGAAGAATGGCCTATTTAGTGTGAAGTGTGTTATCCATGGCCTAAACCTTGAAGGTGCTTGGTATGTAGGAAGTCACTAACAAGGGATTTTGGCCACAAACAACTTCATATGGTGTTGTTTTGGTAGCTCCATGATAAGTGGTATTCTATGACCATTCTTCAAGGGGAAGCCATTATGAACATTGGTGTGGTTCCTCAAAAGAAAAGAATTGAAAATAGGTTTCTAATCACTTGTTGACCACTTTAGTTTGACCCTCTATTTGGAGATGATATGCAATGCTCACATTTAGATGGGTAGCCTAAAGTTTAAACTAATCCTACCAAAATTTTCTAGTGAAGGTAGGGTGTTGAGTCAAGACAATGGAGGTGGACATGGAATGTAACTTAAAAATATAATCCTATAAGACTTGGGAAACCGAGGAGGGGTTAAATGGATGTGAGAAGTCACAAAAATTAGCATATTTGTAAATATGGTAAACTACCAACATGATCACTGATTTGTTACCTTCTCTTGGGAGTCCCACTATAGAATCCATAGAGATGTTGGTTCGTATAATATGTGTTGGGATTGGTAGTAATTGTAATTCCTATAGCATCTTCTTGGAAAATTTCATTGGTTGTTACAAAATGTTGCATGTTTATTTTCATTCCTTCCCAAAAGAATGAGCGATTAACTCTTTCATAGGTTTAATGAAATATAGAGTGACACATTGTAGGTGATGAATACAATTTCTTTAACAACATTTGTTTTAAGGTAGAATTCTTTATCAAAAAAATGTTCCCTTTATAACTTAATGTATATTTCTGCCATGTATAACCTTAAGGATGGTTGGGATCTTCCCAAATTTATTGGATGAGTTGAACTATAGTATCAATTTCTAGCCATTTTCAATGGGATTACTCAAGCCAACCTAGAATGAGTAAAGATAAGGAGATGCATGATCCATCCTCCTCAAATTTCCTAGATAAAGCATCAACCACCACAATTTATTTATCAGGTTCTTATAGATAATCTTGTAATCATACCCTAGCATCTTGGTCACCCTCTTATGTTGGTCTGGGGATGATAAACTTTGTTCTAGAAAATAATTTAGACTATGATGGTTGGTATTGACATGGAAATATCACCCTATGAGATATGGGTTCCAAGCATCCACTACATGAAGGATTGTTACCATCTCTTTCTCATATGTGGATTTATCGAAATTGTGGTCACACAACTACTCACTAGTGAATGCTAAGGGGAACCCTTCTTGTCTCAAAACTACTCCAAGACATTTTCCTAAGGCATCACATTATGGGAAAAAGGCCTTAGTAAAATATGGCATTGCTAATACTGGAATAATGCATATGACATATTTTAAAGTTGAGAAGTCTTGCTCAATTACGTCACTCCATACAAAATAATTTTTTTAGTATTGATGTTAAAGGAGCATCAATTTTTCCATGATTTTTTATAAAGTCCCTATAGTAGCTGAAAACTCCTAAGGACCCAACAAGCTATTATATGTCTTTGAATTAGGACAATATTGCATACCCAAAACATTCTTTTGATATATGCATACACCATTCCGACTGACAATGTGACCCAATTATTTAACCTATGGAACCCCAAGAGAACATTTGGAGCATTTTAGGAATAGGAATTGAAAGCCTCTATCAATGTGCTCTATATGTGAATCATAGGTTTTATTGTAGATAAAGATATAACCATAGAATAATAACACAAAAATATTTAGAAAGGGTGATTTTTTTTCTTCATGAGGCTCTCGAAGTTGGATGGAGCATTACGAAGGGAAAAGGGCATCACTAAAATTTCATAATGACCCACATGTGTGAAAGTTTGTATTTAGGATGCCATCCTCTTTCAATTGTATTTGCTGGTATTTGTAATGAATGCCAAGTTTGGTGAAAATATTGGCTCCATAAAGTTCATCCAAGATATAATATTTGATGGTTAGCTTGTTCAGAGATTGAAAAGCAGGAAACATGAACCAATTACCTTCATCCTTTAATACCAGGAACATTGATTATGATTATGGGACAATACTAGGATGTATAAATCCAACCTCCAACAGTTCTTGAATGATATTTTCGATTTCATAATTATTATGTTAAAACAAGTTCCTATAAGGATGCACATTAGGTGGTACACTAATAGGAATCAATGGAATACCATGGCCATGGTCCTCTCATAAAGGTGGTAAACCCTAGGTAATTCTAAATACCTATTGGATTTTACAGAGGACCAATTGCAAATTAGGGTGAATCTCCTATGGCGGGATGTGCACTACTTGAACGACATTGAACTGTGCAATAATGCATGAGTGACCTTTCTTCAATAAATTCTCCATGCAATGAGAGGTGATAATTTCAGGGAAAATATATGTAATCCATTTGATGGTATTTTTTTCCCTTCCTTAGTGAATCTCATGTATAAATCCTTGAAATCCATAGTGACAAGTCCCAAATCCTGTAACCATTCTACTCTTAGGACTACATTGCAACCACCCATTTCAAAAACAAACATGTGAGTTTTGAAATGATACTCACCAATTTGGAATTTCACATTTTCACATCGACCACCACATTTCATCATACCACAATTTGCTATCATAATTTGCAAGTTAGGTGTAGGAAAAAAAACAATGGGTTTCTTCAACCACTGTCCTATGAATAATTTTTTTTGTGATACCATTGTCAATCAATACAATTACTTTGTAGTGTTTGATATAACCAACCAAATTCAATGTTTGGGGTGCTGAGAAGCTATATAAGGCATGGAGATAAATTTTGGATTCCTCATAAGGAGATTGCAAGGTGTTTTCCTCATCCATGGGAGGGGTGGCATCGTCCAAGTTTGGTTCAATATTCTTTTTAGTGGAAATGTCATCTGAGTATTTTTATGGGGATACATCCATTTGAAATAATATTTTTTATTTACATTTGTTCCCTTTGAAATTTCACTCATCACAATTATAGAAAATGTGGAGGTGTTGGAATTCTTCCATTTCTTCTTGAGATAAATTGTGGATTCTCATTGGATAAGAGTTGGAGGGGATGGGGGTATTTTCTATGCAAGCACTAGAGGGAGTAGTGAATAAAGGTAACTTAGTTTGGGCATTGATCACCATCTCAACTCCTTTATCCCTTCCATAATCTTTCAACCATGTTTTTGGTTGCTACATCGTGATGTGTTCTCTAATTTCTTCCTTAAGACCACTAATGAAACAATCTTTAAAAAGGGAATAAGATAGGCCCTCTATGCAGATTGCTAATTCCTCAAAGGTAGAAATATAGTCAATAACTATGCCTATTTGGCGTAAATTTGTTAGTAATCTCCAGTAGTGAGTTTCACATTCAAAACAATCATAAAGGATGTATAAAAATTGGGTCCAACTGGTGTGTCCTCCATAATATTTTTTATACCATTTCCACCACTGCCAACATTTTGAATCCAAATATGAGAAACCCACTTTTAGTTTTTGTAGGTCATCAATAATTTCATGGAAAGAGAAATAGTGGTCGACTTGGGTAAACCAAACTAAGGGATTGGAAACATCAATTTGTTCATGTTGACCTTTGGGAAGTGTTTCCAGGAATTTTGATCCTGAAAGTACAGGCAAGGGATATTTGGAAAGAGAGTGTGAGTGGCCTGCACTTTTTTTGTAGGGGAGTCCACCTTGGTTGGATCTATGTGTGGATTTGATATCTATATAATCAAGCACATACATAACATTTCCAATACCTCACCTTGTCTACTCATCATAGTGGACAACTCTTTGAGTGATGATACAACATTATAAATCTTGACTTTAAGTTGTCGACGCTTAGTAGGTAGGTCATGGTTTTGGTTCTTTGTGTTTTCCATGTTGTGAGTATGAATCATGGGACCACCAAAGAGTGTTTCTAAGTGTTATTCCAAACTTATATCACTATGACCAGTGAATTGAAAGGATTTTGTTTAGATATGCCATGAACTTTGTACTATCAGGTCCACACAAAGGGTCACTAGAGAGGTAGACCGATGTGATTAGCATGATGCAAGGAATATTTTGAGATAAGTCTCCCAAAATGGCGTTGGAAGAACCTAGACAATTTGTTTCTTAAATTGGTGGGAGTATCCCTAGTAAATACAACAACACTGACAAAATTTCCAATTTCCTTCCACATGCAAAAAATGTAGGAATTTATGTGAGGATATTTAGACACTTGGGAGTTGGTTGATATCTACTTGGTGTAATGTGTTGTTGGGTAATTTTTTTTTTCTTAGTGTTTTTATTTAGTATGCATTTGTAGTTAGGAAATCTGATGGTCACGATATGTTCCTAACATAGAGTGATCCAAAGGTTCATATTCTCCTTGATCTTAATGACTACATTAATGTGTGGCTTAACACTCGAATGGTCCATGATCTCTATTTAAAGAGCACGGGGTGTCATTTTCCGATGATTTATTGTGATAAAAATATCTTGTAAAAATATTTGTAATCTTTTTCTTTTGCATTAATAAATTTCTCCAAGTGGCCACGTTGGTTGGGCTCGTGGATGTTTCCCGCAGGGGTTTTACCACTTCTAAATATCAATGTGTTGATATTTGATCTAGTTGTGTGAGTGTTTATTGAATGTGTTCATCCTCTGTTGGAATACACGTGTTGTTGAACATGGTATCTGACCCTGTTTAAAGACCCACTCTCATTGTAGATCAAGATTGTGAAGCTGAGTTTCCTCATCTCTCGCTTTTACAATTTTTGTACATTTATGGGATAAGGGGACTGTTCCATTGCATATGGAGAATTTGTTTTAGTCAGGAAAACTTTTTTTTTCACTCAAAAAAGTTTATGTTTTCCCAATATACAATCATGTCAGTGGGATTAAGAGGAATAAATCCCGGATACACCTTTTAAAATTTTTTGCTGAGTATTATTTCAATTTTATTTTAGTTTTCTGTTTTTTGTTTCTGGGTTGCTACTCTTTTCGATCTCCCTATTCTCTTTTCCCCATGCTTTGTGCGATCTCGAAAAATCATAAACAGATCAGAAAGGGTGCATTTTTTGGGTAAGCTAATTGGGATCTAATCCTTGTTGTCATTGAGAAGTGAAACGATTTTCTTGTGTGAAAAGAGTTTTTTTTAGCATGCTCTCCAAGGATGTCAAAAACAACAACAATAACCCCAATCCTCCTTCTAAACAATACTAGATGTTTTTCTAGCTCACTTGGTTAAAAATTACCTTATTAAGTAAGAGGTCTTGAGTTCAAGTCTCCTTTTTGTTATTTTTTTTGGCTTCTTTTTATAAAAGTGGGTCACTTCATAAAGAAACGTATTTGTAAAAGTGAGATTATTTGGAGGGGTATCACCACGTGGACCAACTTCTACTTTTCACTTGGCTCTTTGGTTATTGTTTATGTTTTTTTTTCAAAAGAGCATAACTTTCACATTTGAAGTCCATTTTCAGTGTCGTTTTTTTTAAATCGCCTAATTTTTCGAGATATTTCCATCCACATTATCAGTTTCAATTTTTAAATCCATTATATGCATATTAAATATGGATTCTTCCAGTGATATTTTTCATACTAGCACCAACTACTTCCAATGGAAATCCCATATGGATGATTTATTAAGAAGTAAAGGCTTGTACCAGATTACCTTGGGAAAGGAAAAAGAGCTCAATGATGATAAAAATAAAGTCAAAAGGGATAATAGGAATGACAAAGCATATGTACTAATCAGAATGTCCATCTCTCCTGATTTAAGGTTTCACCTTCAAGAAATTGATGACCTCGATGAAGCTTGGGAAAATATTGAATTCGTGTTTGGTAAACATAATATTATTCTAGGTGCACCAGTTAGAAAATCAGATATTGAATTCAAGTCCAAATGTTTTTTCTTGCATTGAAGACTATCTATGCAAGTTTAGAACACTTAGAATTTTATGTGAAGACTGTAACATAAAGCTAGAGGAATAGTGTTGTATCTATATTTTTTTTTAAGCTAGGTAGTGCATATTTTGTGTTTGTATCTACCTTTTATGCCATGAGAGAGGCTCTATGGAAAGCTTATCAAAAACCCACTCTTGAGTCCTTTTGTGATGCTTTGATTAGAGAGCAAGATAAACTTATGCAACTTGGAGTGATCAACAATGCAGGTACGTCCAACAAAGCCTTGGTAGCCCAACAGAAAGATAAACCCAAGAATCCCAAGAAGCAACATCGTCGCCACAACAACAAGTAAAACAAGGGTCCCAAACCCACTCATACAACTTCAACTTCTAATGGTGACAAAGGAGAAAAATATAAAAACAAGAAGACTGACAGACATTGCAACTTTTGTGGGAAATATGGTCATGATGAGTCCAAATGTTTCAAGAATATGGTAGCTTTAGAAGCAACGATAAAGAAGCACAACATCAATATTGATTCTTCTACTTCTTCTTCTTCTCATGGACATGCACTTTCCGCTTCTAGCTTCTCCTTTGATGCAACTTATATGTCTTCTTCTAATGAGTGACTTATTAATTCTTGAGCATCTTATCGTATGGATAAGAAGAAAGCCATATTTTCTACTCTAAATGAATGTAACACCAAGAAAATATTTGTTGGTGATGATAGATCTCTTAGTGTTGTAGGATATCTAACAATTCAAGTAGATAATGGTTATTTTAATGATGTATTATGTGTTCCAAGTATTTCATGTAACCTTCTATCATTATATCAAATCACTCATTCAAGTGAAGGTAAAAGCGTAGAGTTTTCACATCACCAAGTTGTAATCAAGGATCTAAAAGATCCTCAACATGTTCTTGCAACTGGAATTGTTGATGATATTATTAGGTTGTAAAAGTTTGACAACTTTGGGTCATCATCTTTTCCATTTGTTTTTGTAGCTCATAGCTATGGCTTGAGCAAAAAATTGGCATGAGTGGTTTGGTCATCTAAGTTATTTCTCATTGCAAAAAATATGTAATCAACAAATGGTGACTGGTGTTTCTCTTGTTTCATGTAGAGATGGTGTTTGTGTCAATTGTTTTCTCGACAAACATCATCGGGACAGTTTTGACAAACATGCCTCTTGGAATGCCTTGGGCACTTTGTAGCTTGTTCATAGTGACTTGTGTGGTCCACTCTCTTCTCCTTCTTTTTCTGGGTGCAAGTATTTCTTAACTTTTATTAATGACTTTTCTAGATGTACTTGGGTTTACTTCTTAAAACTTAAGAGAATTTTTTTTGAAAAGTTTTTGTTCTACAAGGCCCTTGTAGAAAAGAAATATGGACATAAAATTCAAAGGTTAATAACAAATAATGGAGGAGAATATGTGGAAAATAATTTTGCAAGTTACTGCACTAAACGGGGCATCCAATTGCAACACATTGTTCCATATAAACCACAAAAAAATGGTGTTGTTGAGAGAAAGAACCACACATTAAAATAAATGGCTAATTGTATGATCCAATCTAAGAGATTAAGTCTAAAGTATTGGGAGGAAGCCATCAACTGTGAAAATTACATAGTAAATCACATTCCCACAAAGGCTCTTAAAATATAACATCGGAAGAAGCATGGACTAAAATTAAACCATATGTAAGTCACTTTCGTGTATTTGACAGTATAGCCTAGGATCAGATTCTTGATGAGAAAAAGAAAACATTGCATCCTAAAAGTGAGAAGTGTATATTTGTTGGTTATTCTCAAGATTTCAAAGGTTACATACTTCTCCAACCACATTGTAATGAAATTATTATTAGAAGAGATGTTAAATTTGATGAAAATCTCTTGTCCTGATAGCCTAATTTGACGATTGTGCCTTCTTCAACCTGTGAGCCATCTTAGGAGTTTGTTCCTTATTCTATTCCTATACTGGTTTCTTCTTCAGATCATGACAATAAATATGAAAAATCCACCTCCTCCTTCTCACCTTCCTCCATATGAGTCCATTGAACTAGAACCAACACCAACACCACCACTTCCTAGATGCTTTCGTTCAACACGATAAGTAATTGGTGATCTTGTTAGTGATCCTTTAGATCAATGTTGGACATGTTCATAGTTCCAGTGAACCTCTTCTCTTTTGGCTCAAGTTTCAGAGACTCATGCTCCAAAGACATTTGTAGAAGCATCAGGCCATCCATATTGGGAAACAATGAATGAAGTGTATCATTCTTTAATGTCAAATGTTACTTGGGATATTGTACCTCTTCAAAAAGGAAGAAAACTTGTCAGATGTAAATGGGTATACAAAAATAATTATGCATCAAATGGAAGTGTTGAAAGGAACAAGGCTCGATTAGTTACCAAAGGATTTTTCCAAGTTGAAGGAATTGACTATAATGAAACCTTTTCCCTTGTAGCAAAGATGAATTCCATCCACCTTGTTCTTTCCTTTGATACCTCACATAAATGGGAGGTCTATCAAATGGATGTTAAATCATCCTTCTTGCATGGGGATTTTCAAGAATAAATCTACATGGAACAACCTCCTGGCCATGTCCAAAATGACTCTACCCTTGTTTTTCACCTTAAGAAATCTATTTATGGTCTTACACAAGCTCCTCGAGCTTGGTATGCCAAAATGGACAACTTTATTATTAGCACCAGATTTTCTAGATGTCATTCTGATCCTAATGTCTATACAAAGAAAGTAGGAATCCATCTCATAATCCTTTTCCTTTATGTTGATGACGTTATCCTTACTGGTAGTGACTCAAAACTTTTAAACCATGTGAAAACCATCCTTAAGAAGAAATTTGAAATGACAAACTTAGGATTTTTGCACTATTTCCTTGGCCTCTAAGTTTTGCAAACCAATGAAGGCATTTTTCTTTCCTAGTCTAAGTATGCTTGTGACCTTCTTCGTCGCTTCCACATGGAATATTGTAAACCATCTCCTTCTCCCTTCCATTATGGAGTCAATATTGATGCCACTTTGTACCTTCAGTTAGTTGGTAGCCTCTTATACTTGAATCATACTTGGTCTTGTTTCCTGGTATATGAAAACACCCCATGAAAGCCATTGGAAAGAAACTAAGAGGATACTTTGGTATGTTCAGGGTACAATTCAGTTCAAGATACATTATATTTCAAGGGGGCCTCCTTTATTGGTTGGTTTCATTGATTTAGATTGGGATGGTGACCCTGATGATCGAAAGTCTGCTGCAGGTTATGTTTTCAGCCTTGGTTCAAGACTTGTCACTTGGGCCTGTAAGAAACAACATGCTATTTCACTTTCTTTAGAACAAGTAGAGTACTGAGCAATGATAAATGCAAGTTAGTAAGCCTTGTGTCTTCGAAAAATCCTTTCAGAGTTTATATTCTAGCAACAACATCCAACAAGACTTTGGTGTGACAATCAAAGTGCCATTAAGCTCGACAAAGATCTAGTTCAACATCAACACAAAAAACACATCGAGCTACACATACACTTCATCAAAAATTTCATTCATGATCAAGTTATTGAAGTGCTCTTTTTCCCTACATAAGATAAAGTTGTCGATATTTTCACAAAGTCTCTTATAGAAGTTAATTTTTTCAAACTTCGATCTATGTTAGGCGTTCATGAAGTTTTCATTAAGGGGGAATAGGCTCTAATGTCTCTTTCCTTCTCCTATTGTGTCACTATTGTAAATCCTTCAATTTTATCCCAAGTTGTTCTTAATGGGTGATCTTAGGATATTTAGACACTTAGGAGTTAGTTAATATCTACTTGTTCTAATGTGTCATTGGGTAAAAGTGTGTTTCTTTAGTATGCATTTGTATTTAGGAAATCTGACGATCATGATATGTTCCCAACATAGAGTGATCCAACGGTTCATACTATCCTCGAACTTAATGACTACATTGATCCATGGCTTAACACCTGATTGGTCCATGATCTCTATTTAAAGAGCACGGAGGGTCATTTTTCGATGATCGATTGTAAGAAACTCTCTTGTAAATCTCTCTGTAATTTTTTTCTTTTGCATTAATAAATTTCTTCAAGTGGCCATGTTGGTTGGGGTCGTGGATGTTTCCCTTAGGGGTTTTACCACGTCAAAATATCGGTGTGTTGATATTTGATCTAGTTGTGTGAGTGGTTACTAAAGGTGTTCGTCCTCTGTTGGAATACCTATGTTGTCGAACAATTTCACTAGCCCAATGTAGAGGCTAGAGTTTGTAGGGTCCTACTGACATAGCAATGTCAATTTCTATATCTCTCTGATATACTAAAGGGTTGTGAACAATAGAACTTAGTCGAATATTTCATGATACCTACTAAGAATGATAGATCATACCCTTATCCATACTACTTGATACACTAGTATGCGAGAATGATATCCTTGAGTGATGTTATCAATGTATTATAGCAACATGACGGTCATATGTTTATGTAAGATTGGTTTCAATTGTGTTTAAATGGATTCTCATATACTTGAGTGTACATGGAAGTTAATTCCATATACATGTGCTACCTAATTTAATGTTACTCTAAGAGGCACCAACATGGATTACAAGGGTGTCCAACCAAGTGAGGCGAATTTTATTTTCTATGGGTATTATTCTTGGATCATAGTTTTACCCATTGAACGATATAACTCTATTTTACTTAAAGGTACTAGAACACATCTTTAACCTAACAAAAATCTGCAAAAATTTGGAGGCATGCTAGCTCAAGAAAGAGCTCTAATACCACTTACAGTGTTCCTTAATCCTTAAACTTGAAACACAATAAAGTATATAGAGAATATAATTATAGAAAACTTGATAAAAGAGACAAATAAGATGAAATATGCAAAATATACCCTTGCATTATTATAATAAGAAGAAATAAAAAAATGTTCACTTGCCTCTTAAGGTGATGTCACTTTTCATTGAACAAAGCTCCAAATACAACAATACATGACAAAATATTCCATAACCTTATATTTCTTTAAATATATTTTCAATAGAAAAACCTTAATTACCTGTAGTCCTCTCATTAATGGGTACCAACTACCTAGTGAGCCTTATAAAGTTGACCCTTTTACATTAAATAACTATCCACTATTATATATAGAGTATGAATGCACATATCAATTGACTTACTCAAGTGGGCCTTATTCAAAGAGTATGGATGCATACATCAATTGACTTACTCCTATGTAGCCTAAAGTAAGGGGGTTAAGACAGGATCCTAACAAAAATATTAAGTACTTCACAATCATTCCTTAACCTATCTTTGCTTTCCACACTTAATCTTCATCTTGCTGAGGTGGAGGGTATCCTTCTTCACTTTCCACACTTAATCTTCATCTTACTAAGATGAAGGGTATCCTTCCCCCACTCCCTTTTTTAGTTGGTCTATTAAACTTAAAACACACAAACTTGCGCTCTTAAATTTCATGAGCATAAGAGAGACTATACTAGCAAAGATTAACTCTTATGGAAGTATAAGTGAATGGGATTTTCAATATGAATAACAAATAATGTTTTCACACCACAAATGTGGTTTGAATATTTGATCCACCAATCCTATTGATGTGGGAAAGGATCAACAACAATTGTTCTAACATGGGTTGTAGTATGTTGTAACTTTGATTACAATGGGTTTTCATGGGTTGTAACTTTGATTACAATGGTTAGAGTTGCACAAAGGAGGGATTATTGGAGACACATAAGAAGACAAAGACTCCAATGAAAGGTGTTTTCATATCATCAACCTCTAGTCCAATGATACCACGTGTAGAAGATGGGAAAGTTTTAACTGTTCAACGAAACCGTGGTTTAATATGGAACATATATTATTTGTATTAGAGATTCTGTGGTTAAAGAAGATAGTGGAGCCTCTTGGTTGTATGGCATAGTATAATGGACAATGATGGGGGCATTGCACAAATACAAGGAGAGCTTGAAATCTGGAAAGGCCATTAAATATGCACTTAGGTTTTAAATAACAAATGACATGGAGTATGGCCAACCCTAAAGGAATTCTTGTCCGATAATTGAACTAGAGAGCGAGGATCGATTCTAATTATATGAAACAGACTCTTGGCTCGATATAATTTGTTGTTTCCGAGGATAAAATGGTTGTTTTAAAATTGGAATGGTGAATTAAGGTAGTTACATCAGTTTGATCTCAACCAGAGTTGAAACCTGTCGGATTTGAGCTCTTAAAACAACTAATATTCCATGTCTTTAGTAAGTAAATTCCAGGGTCAGTTCTACTTTTATATTCGCCATTAATGGCGGACGTTCCC
>JZKD02S1944440.1:12456-31739 GCA_000966675.3 Picea glauca | reverse complement strand
GGAAGCAAGAAGAAACCCTAATGAGTTGGCTAATAACCCTAGAAGACTTGTTGGCTCAAGAAGATAATTTATCTTAGGTTATTAGCCTCCAAGAGAAGAAGTCGACCAGAAATAATAATATATACTGAACAGACAGATACCTAGAATAAGAAGTCAGCCCAGGCAGTTAGCTAGATTTAGTATAAATACAGGAGGCCAGTTCTCATTATGGCAGGCAATCTCAGAATTGTAGAGCAGCACTTGTGCGCACTGCAGTGCCCAGGTTTGTGCGTAGGTTTGAGGAGAGCTACTGGTGCAGCTGTTGCAGCTAAAAATTACGTTTTGTCTTGGACTCTCTCTTGGCTAGGGTTTGGAACATCTTATTAGCTCTTGTTGGTGCGCTATCCTTGGGGAAAGGTGCACTACCCTTTGTTTGGCTATCTATCCCAGGGTTTGCTTCAGGAGTGATTCTCTGTCAAGGTTAAGGTGCTCAGAGGGTGGATTCGGCCTATGGTTGGGTGACAATAGAGATATTGTCAATGGTAAAACAAGCATATCCATTATATTCTAACAATGTCATACCGCTAGATACCAATGATAATGATAGGTCGGCTCGTGATGAGACCTCCCATCCTCCAACTAACTCCCTAAGCATTCATTATCATTTATTCTTGTGGGTGCCCCTTTTCTTACAGAGAAGTGTTTCATTGCTTTCTTGAGGGATCTCTAGGCAAAGAATATGGAAGGTTTATATATAGGATTTTATCTTTTTATCCAACATCAATTCCTTCGGGCCTTCATTCCCTTCTTCCCATGGAATGAGGGACAACCCCTTCTTGGGTCAATACACCCTAAAATCCCAAGAGACAAGGAAATGGGGAATTTTAGGTGATGGAAAGTGGTAAGTATGGATGGGAATGGTACGATGGCTCTTCAAGGGATTTCCTAGTAGCAAACCCATTACCAAGGAAGACCACTTACTAGGGCACAATGTCAACCAACAAAGTGAAACATGGAAAAAGGCATAATGTCCAAGCATATGTCATGAAATATAAAACAATCTAAGATACAACATACTCAAAATGCCTCAAATATTGAAATGGAACTCACCATAATACCTAAATTGTACCTCATGGAGCAAGGCTTAGTGCATTTCAGAAGTCGGGTGGTGTGGTGGATGCCATCTAAAAATCCTTACCTATGTAGTGGTGAGAAGGGCCTTCATCTGTGCAAGTGGACATTGTTGGTCATGTAGTCTCTTGACACTCCATATCTGCAACCTGAGGGCCTCGAGACATGATCTCCTTATTTATCCCACAAAATGGGGATAATAGGTCCGACAACATCCCCTCCAACGGATTATATGGTCCTAGCAAACTGACCATCAACGACTCTGATCCAAATGCGAAGGTTGTGTGAAAGGGGAGCATTATCAGTCATGCAATTTGGATCAACGACTTATGTTCCTCGTTTCCATCCTCTGATCGACGGCCTAGATTAAACTTCAGAGTCCATTCATTCAGAGTGTGTTTCCACCAAGACACTCCAAACAACACTACTTCGATGAACTAAGGAGGTTTGTCCACCTAGGTGCCATCTTCGCCTCTACTTCCACCATGTGCCCACCACCTGAAATGACACATGGAACTCATACCATATTACTTTTCACCCCTCAAGTGTCATAGCATACTGCAACATGGCTCATTAGCCATCTGACACATGGACCCTCCATGTGGACTAACATGGCATACACGTCATTGTTAAACATCGGTATGCCCTTTCGGTGATGACACTGTCCTCTACGCATAGGTAGGGTGGCGTCATCCTCGTCAGAATGATGTCGCCTTCTTCTCGGCCTCAAACCGAAGGACCTACCCAAATCTACATCCATGATCACTCCTCAGAACCTTATCCATCGGAGTACCTTAGCGAAGCCTACCCTGATGGCTCCACAACGATTGATGATTTAGATCTATTGTCGCTCCTCCAACGGATTCGACGGTTCTCATGGATCCTCGGAGTCTTTCCTTCGGGGTCCTCCAACAACCTCTTCTCGGAATACTCTAATGGATACTCTCTCCGACCAATGGTCGGGATCTTATGATGCCATCATCGATCAATGACCATGATTAAAACACCTTTTACCAGGGCTAGCACTCAACATGGTCCCACCCCATACTATGTCGACTGGTTACTAACTGCCACGTGTCTTCCTCATACACATAGGTTGTTTCTGTCAGTGTGACATTAGTATGACATCACCCCTCCTCTCACTCACATCTACAGGTTTCTTTGTCAATCAACAACCGAGATTACATCCCAACTATTCCTTGATCGATAATTGGGATTGCTCCTCGGAGCCCCTCTATCAGGGTAGCTCTACTTTGGGTCTTTGGGCTACTCCGACCACAAACTCTGACAATGTGCATTACACTAGATCCTATGGTCCATATCCTCTCATGTAGACACTCCAATAGATCCAACGACTATTTTTCCTTCCTAGAGCTCTTCCCATTGAAGTCCCTTGACAACCTCACACATGCAAATGCTCTGACAACTTGACCTCTCACTGACTCATTATCGAGATTGACAGTTGTGGGATCACTCTATCCACTCCTCAATGGATCCAATGACTCTCATTAGCTCAAAGCCTCTCCTTTCAGAGTGCTATTACAACCCCTAATCAATGGTTCTGATCTAATCACCTCACTGAATCAACGATTTTGATTCCTACAGATTTAAAATGCAATATTTCTACAAGCTAAGGCTTCGATCAAGGATTTATTCGATTTGAGAATTCATCTCGGATATCTTTAAGGATTCTCAAACCTTGAGGAGATCAGAAGCTCACTCTAAATATTGGCCAAGGTAATCACTCCTCATCACTTTGAGATGAATTCATCCTATAAACTCTTCATGTCCAGACAGGGGAATTCCCAGACCCAAGTTGACTGTATCCTACAGAATTTTAACTCCATTACCATTGAATTAATTGGAATAAATTTGCATATAAACTGAGATATACAAAATATCAACAATATATGTGCGTGTGTGTGTGTGAACCCCGCAGGAGCACATAAATGTTATATAACTCTGTTTATACACATAAATGTATAGTTCTAGCAATTCAAACATCAAATATGATTAAGTATTATTACAACAACAAATATCCATGTCAAAACATATAATTGCAACTTCTATGCAATTTCTACAACAAATTCATAGGAGCATAATCATATTATCCACTACCCATAATAGGGATGCAAATTTTTCACACAGTAATTAAAACATACACATGGAAGACACTTATTCGGTATGAGTAAGCCACCAACTGCATGTAGCCCTCCGACTTTCCTCCCAACCTTAGACTCTGCTACCTATAAATCAACAACAAGTCACCCCTGAGCTAGGGTTTAAACTCCACTTGGGTAAGGAAATACGATCCAGGTAAGGTCTCTCAACAACACCAATATTCTAGTTCAAGAGCCAAGTTTAACATCTAGCCTACAGTCTCTCATTCCCTGCATGCTTGTCCCTCCCAAGGAAGTGTGCCCCTTCTCAATAGTCCTCCGGCTACCCCATTTCCCTTCCAAGGCTTCAACACTAGGCTAGATAGAATGTCTCAAAGCCCTTTAGTTGCAGGTTGGCATCTTGGGAATCAAATTATCGATAGTTCTCTCACTTGGAGAGAATGTCATGGGCCTGACAACCCGTTTCTTCGAAATTGCTTCTCTCACCTAGAGAGAAATGCACACAAGCATGACAACCCAATTCTTCTACATTGCTTTTCTCACCTGGAGAGAAATGCACACGGGCCTGAAAACCCACTTGGTGTAGCAAATCCTGCTTCCAACGTCCTCCAACAAAAATGATGATGGCAGAAAAATGCGTTCAATAGCAGCAAGGGAAGGTACGAGATGATGGAGATCAAAACATAATGAATAATTGAATGATGGATGGATTCAACAATGCACTATGGTTTTCTATTTTGTTTTCATGCACTTGGGTTGACACTTGTCACTTCCTCAAGTTTCCTTTTGAACCACTTGGTGATTCCTTCCCCTTTCCAAAGACTTAGGACAATTCATGTTCATGCCTTCTTGTCTTTGTTAGAAATATTTTATTATTTTCTTGTTTTAAGCCCCATGGCTTAGCTCTCTTCCTATACCCTTATCCCCCCTTCCCATATAGTGGAGTTTATCCCCCCCCAATACTCTTTCTTGTTACAATGTTCTGCATGCAACTGTGTTTTTCCATTAAATTCATAGTGAAATTACATAATACAAAATAGGCTCACTGTCCCAAAAAGTTATTGGCTAACCAACCTATGTGCATATCTGTAATTACATTTTAGTTGTGGTTTGGCCTAGGGGTATTACACCTGGGATTACATGCTTGAACCTCTATTGAGCTACAATAGGGCTTAGGATGCCTTGCCTTCTCTTTCCTATCCCTCATCCATCTTAGCCCATCTGCCTTAACAATTTTGTACCAATGTCTTTGGTATTATTTTTAAATTCACCTAAATTCTCTTGAGGAATGTCTAAGGAAGGTGATCTTACCAGAGTTTTCTTGGTCATGGTGTTGGATTCAATAGTGGAAATGCAAGGTGGTTTTACTTCCCTAGTCTCTTGGACAATTCTTGTAGCTTTGTCAATGCTTCTTCCTTCTCTACCAACTCTAGCTAGAACTGATTCATCATTCGAGTGAGCTTATATTCGTCTTAACGATCCATCTGGATGACCTTCTATCCCAATTGCACAAAAAATGTTGTGTTCTTGTACCAATATTCCATATTTGCAGTGAGGTAGTATTGATGTTCATCAAATCAGTTTTTTAGTAGTGGAAACAACCTTGTCGACACCTCAATGTTCGTCATCAATAGTGTCATTCTCTAGTGAAATATCTATACCTTTTCCTTCAATTCATTGTTCTCTTCTTGAAGATGAACATTGATAGCTTCCAGGTCCTCCAACCTTTCCCTGTTTGCTTTACCCGTACAGAGTTTGATTTCTCTCCAAAGTACTAGAAGCTATGTTATTGTCAAGGAGTCAACTACTATGATACCATATGATCTGTAAACAGGGGACTTATATCCCACTTGCTACACCAACATAGATACTTCGCGGAATTAACTTTTCTATCTTTGTTTCTCTAAATTATGTAGGGATATCTATTCTCTAAATGGTTACAAGGCCTTTGTTCTCGATTCAATTATGAGTGCAACTACTCTTCAGGATTAGAGGTATGGCCTATGGCATTCTCTCTAGTGTAACCTATGCACATCAACCAGCTAACAACAAAATAATAATCAAACCAATAAAAACCAAGACACTACAAATAATCTCACTAAGAACTCTATCTTTGGTGCAACTCCTTTGCATGTTGATATCCAATCGGGATATCTATTCTCTAAATGGTTACAAGGCCTTTGTTCTCAATTCAATTATGAGTGCAACTACTCTTCAGGATTATAGGTATGGCCTATGGCATGCTCTCTATTGTAACCTATGCACATCAACCAGCTAACAACAAAATAGTAATCAGACCAATAAAAACCAAGACTATGCAAATAATCTCACTAAGAACTCTATCTTTGGTGCAACTCCTTTGCATGTCGATATCCAACCGAACCGAATCTATTAATATGATCAAGATTGAGACTATGCTTCTTTGATTGTTGTTTGGGCATGAAGGTGTTGGCATAGGGGCAGACCTAGGGTTCAACACTTAACAACGCACCAATAAAACCCTAACTATCGGCCCTTTCGACAACACCTGCGGAGCAGGCGAAGTCTCACCCGAGGTATAAGTAGGGGGTTTACAGGACGCAGATGTTTGTAACCAAGATGGGACATAGATATGTGATAATAACACTTCACAGAGTATTCTAGTGACACTCAAAAGGTGATATGCATTAGTTTCCTAACCTTACTAACATCACAGAACATACCGAAAGATAGAAATATTAAGCACTTCAAATGCTTAACACATAGCATTGAGTTATATCTAACATTCAATTATCTTTAACACAATTAAATCACTAAGCATCAAAATATCTATCTATCATTCATAATAATCAAAGCACTGAGTAGATTCATATCATAAACAATAGAGCACAAAGAAAACCAAAGACACGAGATATACATGGTTCACCCCAACGTGGGGCTATGTCCACCAACTACTTCGTCTTCTTTATTATTCGTCAATCTCTTACATTCAGTGACTCCTATGCACCAAGCCATAGAGTCGAGCTTCGCATAGGATAGGATATATGTGCACTGAGCACTAGATCCTCCTTCCAAACTAGGTTAAGGCACAGAGCTAGCTTTCTATCAAGCACAAAGCCTTACACATAGACACTCCCTTGCACAAAGCCTATCGATCTGCTTGCACTTATCCACTTTCCCCTCCTCTTCTATAATAAATTCTTACTTATTTATACTTTTACAATCCCTTACAATAAGGCCTAATCATCGGTAAACCCCATGGGTCGAAATCCCATAAACCCATTACAAAAACCCTAAATAACCCCTTACTGGGTCCACATATCCTGCAAAACAAGTGAGATCCGCAATCTTAGCTCCCCCTGAGAGCTCCTTCTTCGAACAAAGTGTGGAATTCCAAAAGTGGTCCAAACTTGACCAAGGTTTCCTCAAAACTTGCTCGAGGGCCAACAGGCCCCCAACACTCACTTGTGACTCGTCCCGAGTCACTAAGATCTGGTCAATGTTGCTTCAAAAGCCTCGAGCTTAACTCAAGCTGCCTTGACATGTTGCTTCATTTGAGCCTCCTTCTCTGCAAGCTCCTGGATCGTCAGCTCTGTAACAGGCCCTTCCAAGCATTGTTCTACTTTTGCAACCACTTGGTCCAATTGCATGGCTTGTCCATCAATATCTTCAAACACCTTGCAGGCTTCATCCTGCACAGGTTGCAGCTTCTGCATAACTTCCATTACTCTACCCTGGAGGGCAGTGATTTTTTGTTGTACTGTGTGTTAGCACTGGAAGTCACCCTCGGATTGCATCAAATGTAAGCCTAATACCCATCAATTTTTTATGTCACAGGTTGGTTTTATGTGGGTGGAGGTCAATGGAAAAAACTTAGAATCCAAATGATGTTCAACACAAAACTGGACAAGAAATGTACAAGGAAGTGAGGGCCACATTAACTTCAGTCAGTAAATTGAGTTAAAGTGAGATCAAATGGAAGACTTAGTGAGGGACGTGAACGAGACTTCTATGGGCATCAGGCCTTCCAATAGCTCAAGGAGGAAAATCTTGACTCAAGAGAAATCTGGAGCCCAAACTTCAAACACTGAAATATGATGCAAGCAACACAATTACAACAACAAGATGACCAAACCTCCATCATCTTGCAACTGCAACAGCTCGACTGGATCTTCCATGCCTAAGCCATCCAATGTAAGAGGGAAAAGACAACATAGGGAAATGAGTGAAACCGACCACGATGCAACTATAATCAAACCTCCATTACAACTACATAACGATCCTCGACTGGATCATCCATACCCGAGTGTTTCAAACAATTTTTATAGAGAGATGAAAAGAAACAAGAATCTGACTTCTATTCACATGAAAGTCTCAAATCAATTACATAACTAGAGAACAACTCTGGCATCACAAGCATTACAAAAATGGGAGCTCTGCTCAACCAAATGTCCTCTTCCAAATAAAAAAACTCCATACATATACTCAAAAATTTCATAAACAACAACAGAGGCATGCTTGAGCTTCCATGGCGTTGCGTCTTCTCAATCAGACTGCACCTGCAGTCTCCTCTAAACATGCCTTCCTCTGTCAAACGTGATCTAGGCTTTGCCAATCCCTCTGAGTCTCCTCGGTCAAACTTCTCATACAGCTTGCTATAAGACGCAATATCGGACTGTCTGGGTTGACAGATGACCTTCACGGTCAAACCGCTCTGAATTTCCATTCATGGGGGAGACGATGCTTCAACAACCTCCCTGGATTTCGTAACTACTTCATCGAGATTTGGACAGGCACAAGCCCACTTGGCACCTGGAAGACATGGCAGCCTCTCCTTTTGTCATCTAGAGGCCAAATCCAAGGAAAACATTCCCCCCTACAAGGATATGTGCTAACATTAGGCTCCATGGGGGATAGATTCCTCCCTGCGAGGCTTTAAGATCTTTAGTAGCTCCATTCGCCTTCTGCATTGGGCTATGGAGTCAATCTCAAAACACCCTACATAAGAATACAGGACGATAAGTAAAAATGAAAATAAACACACATGGGCTCCACAGGAGCTTATTTATGTATAGTACTAAACTAATTGATTTTTACATGGTGCTAGGTGAAAGCAAATTTCCACCATATCCATTCAAGTAACTTCCTGACTGGAAGCTCTTTCACTTTATCAGTGATCAATATCATATAATAAAACCGTGACAGCAAAACAGTTACATCCTTCAGCTTCTCTTCAAAGGCTAAAGTTGAGATAAAGTTGGGCGACTCCAAGATATGAAGGAAATGCCACTCCGTGTACTCACTGACAGACTCATAGAATGAGTGGAAAACTCCAGAAAATTTGTAACAGATATCCTGCTCTGCTCCACAACTGCTCACAGAGGGTTGAATATATTTGGTAAGCACAGGGGGGCAAACAGTCGATGCAGGTTGACTAGCCCTGGGTGATGGTTGCTCATTGACAGGCTCTGGACAGGAGATAAACTGCCCCTCTAGCTCTTCCTCTTCTTCTTTATGGCTCTCCCAAGGAACAGAGTCATAATCGTCATACACATGAACCATGGGAAAGCTCTACTCTTGGTCTTCTATAGGCCCAGGATGACTGATTTCCACACAATGTTTTCCTTCAATGTATAAAGGAAAAGGTTTTGTTGCATGCTCTTGGAAATCCTTCATATTCAGCTCAGAATCTAATTCATATCTGTCATACACATGCTGGCTGGGACTAGGTGATATATGCTCGTTTACATGCTCTGAACAGGAGATAAACTGCGCCTTTATCTCCTCCTTTTCTCCTTCATGGCTCTCCCAAGGATCAGATTCACAATCATAATAAACATGAACCATGGGAGAGCTCTGCTCTTCGTCATCTTCGTCGGGATGTTCATCGCAAGTTGTTTGTTCTTGGCCAGTATCTGAAATCACTTCCTTGTTATAAGTAGGGATGCCAAGAACATCTGTTTCATGGACCAGAGTATCCTTTGTGTTTTCTTCATAAGATCGGCAAGCAAAATCTACCTTTACTTATTCTATTTTTGCAGCAAGTGATCTTACCAGTCCCACCATCTCATCCAGGGAATCTTCTTCCTCCTCGCAGCCTGCATCAAAATTTGCTATATTCTGAACACAGTCGTTATATTTCTTACAACAGTTATGAGAAATAAACTCAAAGGAATACAACTTTTGACAATGCCTATTGAAGGCCGCATGAAAATGCTCTAGGGAGGAGATGCTAGAAGGGGGTAAGGAGTGGTACCACTTGCGAGCATCTCCTGCTAACGATATCATGAACATCTTCAATAATACATCATCTTGATGTATTTCCCACTGATGCATGAGTTCATGAAACTCACGGAGATGCTCGGCATGGTTGTCATCTTTACGCTCTCTAAATATGGGCAGAAACTCACTACATTCGTCCATAGTAGGAACAACATTTGGAAAACCAGGAACATAGGAGAAATTAAAAGGAGCATACCTCCGAGCCAAGATTCTTTCCATTTCGAACCAGTGGAGTTGCTAATCAATCCTTTAATCATGAATTCACCAGGTGAATGATATGCAGAATGGGTGTGTCTGTTCTTTGTTCACCATAAAAGACCAGATCTAATCATTGTGTCCCAGGGGGCTCGAGGTGTAGCCAGAGGCAGTCACACTGAAACAATGGAGTCTAGACAGTGGAGTCACCGGGTGCAAATGCAATCTTCAATGGTTCTGATATATGATGCACCTTCAGAATCAAAAGCTCGTTGTCATTCTACCTAGGGAAAAGTATTCAATTCGTTCCCCAACAACGATACCAGAAATGTTAGCACTGGAAGTCACCCTCAGATTGCATCGAAGGTAAGCCTTTTACCCATCAGTTTTTTATGTCACAGGTTGGTTTTATGTGGGTGGAGGTCAATGGAAAAAACTCAGAATATGAATGATGTTCAACACAGAACTGGACAATAAATGTATAGGAAAATGAGGGCCACATTCACTTTAGTCAGTAAATTGAGTTAAAGCGAGAGAAGATGGAAGACTTAGTGAGGGAGGTGAATGAGAATGATATGGGCATCAGGCCTTCCAGCAGGTTGAGGAGGAAAATCTTGACTCAAGAGAAATCTGGAGCCCAAGCTTCAGGCACTGAAATATGATGTAAGCAACACAGTTACAGTAGCAAGATGATCAAACCTTAATCATCCTACAACTGCAACAACTCAACTATATCTTCCATGCCCGAACCATCCAATGTAAGAGGGAAAAGACAACACAAGGAAATGAGTGAAACTGACCATGATGCAACTATAATCAAACCTCCATTACAACTACATAATGATCCTCAGCTGGATCATCCATACCCAAGTGTTTCAAACAATTTTACAGAGATATGAAAAGAAACAGGAAGTTGACTTATATTAACATGAAAGTCTCAAATCGATCACATAACTAGAGAACAGCTCTGGCATCACAAGCATTACAAAAATGGGAGCTATGCTTAACCAAATGAGCTCTTCCAAGTAACAGAACTCCATACATATACTCAAAATTTCATAAACAACAGCAGAGGTGTGCTCGAACTTCCATGGCGTTGCATCTTCTCTATTAGACTGCACCCACAATCTCCCTGCACACGCCTTCCTCTGTCAGACCCGATCTAGGCTTTTCCAGTCCCTTTGAGTCTCCTCATTTAGAATGCTCATGCAGCTTGCTGTCAGATGCAATCTCAGACTATCTAGGCTGACAGTCTGCCTTCACGGTCAGAAGGCTCTGACTTTCCATTTATGGGGGAGACTATGCTTCAACCACCTCCCCGACTTTCATAATTGCTTCATCGGGATCTGGATAGGTGCAAGCCTACTTGGCACCTGAAATACATGGTGACCTATCCTTTTGTCATCTAGAGGCCAAATCCAAGGAAAACATCCCCCCCTATATGGATATGTGCTAACACTACGTGCTGCTCATGGGATCTCTTCATTCTTTCAACTGCAGTGAGCAACTTCATCTGGGCCTGCACTGATAATTCATGTTGATGTGCCTCCTGTAACTGTGCTTCCAGCTTTCTTAGCTCTGGATCCTCGGTGATGCATTCATATGTGTGTGTGCTTTTATCGCTCAGATGTTTGCATTCTTAGGTGAGGGTTATTATCCTTATTAGTGTGTTCTTAGCGGTCTCCTCCCTTTGGTCATGCACCTTTTGCGGGGTGCTCGGTACTGCTTGGGCCTCCAATTCTATTATCCTGGCTTGAAGCTACTGGATGGTCTTAGCGAGCTTCACTACTTGAGCCTCGACCAACTCTTTTTCCTCTTGTGCTAAGCCCAACACAAACTGACATGCTTTACTCACTACCTCTTTGACCATGGCTCTCTCTGTGAGAAACTGCTCCTTGTCCTTCTGTAGCTGAGATTTTTCCTTCTGGAGCATCACCTGAAACTCTTCTCTCTCACTTTCATAGGTGATTACACTATACCGAGCTACTTGTAATTGTTCTAAGGCTTCATATTTCTCTTGTTTCAAGTCTTCTGTAGCCTTCTCCTTCTCTTGCTAGACTTTTGAAGTCGAGCTTATGTCGCATCTACAAGTCTTCTCAATTGGGCTGGTTCATCCCCCAATTATGTAGTCTATGACGAGGAAGGCGCAATAGGTATTGTGTGGACCAAATGAATAACTTTTTTTACTTCCTTCAATTCCTTCTCAACCCTTCCATATAGCTCTTTCTGCTTCGCTCCATATCTCTGCAAAATATCCTCGGAAGCCTACTCCATAGCTCCGCGGACCAAACTGATATCATCCTTCGTGAGCGTGGCCTCCAACTGGGGCTTATTAGTGCACGTCTTCTTTCTTGCTAAAGGTTTCTTTGGAGAAATCTTCCTCTTTTGCGGTGTTACTGTCCCAGTAGGGGGGTCTTCAGGCGGTGTAGCTTCCCCTCCTCCTTACTCATCCCCTCCTCCTTGTCGATATGCTTCATCTTCTCCTCCTCCTCCGAGTGATCCAAACCCATTATCTTTAGAAGCATTGTCCTCTTCATGGGTCTCTATATACTAGAATTCTTCCTGCTTCTTCTTCTTGTTCATCCCACTGGACTTTCAGACATGCTCAACTTGGGTGACCATGGGGCTTCCTATGGTGTCAGTGTCGGAGAGTTCGACATCAATGACAAGTACAAATAACTCCTCCGACCATTCCTTTGTAATCTTCTCCATGTCTTCATATGTTAGCTTGTAGTACGACTATAACTCTTACTTGTTCTCATCTCTACGCATAGTGATATAGATGAAATGTGGATCTGCATGAAATTTTTCTATTGTTCCATACTGGTGCAGGGTGCGCGGTGTCATGCACAGAAATGACTCGATGACAACCTTCAATTGTTGATAGTATGCATGAAACACCATTTGTTGGCATAGGGGCAGACCTAGGGTTCAATGCTTAACAACACACCAACAAAACCCTAACTACCAGCCCTTTCGGTAACACCTGCGGAGTAGGCGAAGTCTCACCCGAGGTAGAAGTAGGAGGGGTTACAGGATGCAGGTGTCTGTAACCAAGCTGGGACACAGATATGTGATAATAACACTTCGTAGGGTATTCTAGTAACACTCAAAAGGTGATATTCATTAGTTTCCTAACCTTAGTAACATCGCAGAACATACCCAAAGATAGATCGACGCAGTAACAATGAATATTAAGCACTTCAACCACTTAGCACATAACACTGAGTTAGATCTAACATTCATTTATCTTTAACACAAGTAAAGCACTAAGCATCAACAAATCTATCTATCATACATAATAATCAAAGCATTGAGTAGATTCATAACATAAACAACACAGCACAAAGCAAACCAAATACACAAGATATATGTGGTTCACCCCAATGTGGGGCTACGTCTATCAACTTGCTTCGTCTTCTTTATTATTCGTCAATCTCTTACATTCAGTGACTCCTATGCAACAAGCCACAGAGTCAAGCTTCGCATAGGACAAGAGATCTTCGCACTAAGCACCAAATCCTCCTTCCAAACTAGGTCAAGGCACAGAGACAACTTTCTATCAAGCACAAATCCATACACATAGACACTCCCTTGCACAAAGCCTATCGATCTTCTTGCACTTAGCCACTTTCCCCTTCTCTTCTACAATACATTCTTACTTATTTATACTTTTACAATCCCTTACAATAAGGCCTAATCATGGGTAAACCCCATTGGCCGACATCCCATAAACCCATTACAAAAACCCTAAAGAACCCCTTATTGGGTCCACATAGCCTGCAAAACAAGTGAGATCCGCGATCTCAGCTCCACCTGGGCGCTCCTTCTTCAAACAAAGTGTCGAAGTCCAAAAGTGGTCCAAAACTTACCAAGGTTTTCTCAAAACTTGGTCGAGGGCCAACAGAAGGCTTTGCTTAAGCTTAGGTTCAAGGCTTGGTTACTACTTTGGTACCATGGGCCAATAATAACCATCGACGAGTTCACATGACTATGCTTCTATTTCCAACAATAGATCAACCTCTGTTGTGTTAAGATAACAATGCACAGTCTCAAGGCTTGTTTCCAGACAAAATGAACAATGTTACTCGCTTGTTATGCCAGGTTTGGACAACCAATATCTTAGCTCAATGAACCAATACAAGGAAATTTCCATATATGTTTATATTCTTCCAAGTAATGGTAGTGCCATGAATCAAGATTTCTTTAATAAATAGAATTTAGAACACAATGCCAACACAAGGGAATGACATGTATCACACCAAACAATCATGTATCTATACTCAGATCCCTTCAACTTGAATATGAATTCAACCACACGTATATGAGTGGAAAGCTAAAGAAATCACATATATGAAATGGCTATGGATTAATACATGTGAGAAAAGCTTTATTATGTAAACCATGCTTGAAATAAAACTCAACTCGGTGGCTTGGTTCAATATGACTACCCAACACATTTCCTAAACAAATCGGGAAACAACAATTCCATTTGTCATTCTATTGCAGATATAACCTTCTACCCATCCATTTCCTTTTTACCCTCTTGAATATGCCTTAATCACTATCCCAACTAGAATTCAAGATAACAAGAGAGTGACCATACACTAATGCTTGGATTGATCTCAATCCCAAACATGCCAAGTGAATATAATCTAGAAAACAACTTAAATCTAATATTAATAGACAACTCCAACAATTTATGGTAATAAGACAAAATAATAACAAGATCAAGCAATTGCTTGTTTATTTGTCACCTCAACTAATAAGAGTATATAACAATTGGAGAAAGAAGAGATGATGTTAATACATGTATTTTTTAATTATATTTTCATATGTTTTCTACAGCCCAAAAGAACCCAACGTATATGTCAGAGAGAAGGGGGATGCATAGCCCAATGCCTATCTCATCAAATTAACTCATACGGACCACATAAAACCTCCTAGGATGATGATTGTCAATATGTGATCATCCTAGTAGATCATATGTTAGGTAGCTAGAGAGGTAGTGGAGTTCAATCAATGTAAGGTGGACTAGGTCCACTATATTATTAAATAAGTCCCACTATGGTAGTTAGATATAATAAATGGGTAGTCAGATATAATAAATGTAAGATGACTTCTTAGAAGGTTTTGCTTCTAAAATATTTATCCTCTAGAATGTTTTTAGGTGATGGAAATACTATATAAATGGGTTCAAGCAATGTAATAAGATATGAAGAGAAATATTGTATTTGGAGTTGAAGCTCATTAGGAGGTTGCCCCCTTGAAGAGACAAGTGAACAGGAGAGGATCCCTTCCATAATAAGATTCATTGTATGGTGTTTCACTACCTCAAGGGTTTCTTTAATAATAAAGGAGATTTTGCATATTGTTCTTATATATCTATTGTGGTATTTTGTATTCAATCTTTGATACTTAACAATTGGTATCAGAGCACTTTTCTTGACAGGAATTGTGGAAATATTTTTTTCTATTATTGCAGATTTTTTCGGAGAAGAAAAAGAGGGTCGCGACATTCCAGATGATTTATGTATAATTATGTGTAAAATTTGCAAAAACAAGTTGTAGATTTTAGTTCCCATCGGAAAAACACCCATTTAAAAAAAAAAAAAAACTCGTTCGAAACGAAGTCCGGGAAGTAAAGTTATTGAAGTTTTAAAATTTGTTATTTTCATTTTATTTTTTTATCGCGGATGGATGCATGATTTTTCTTATTTATGTAGCAACTGCGGATGAATTTTCCAAAACAAATTGCAGATATGAGTTCCTCTCACAATTTCTCTCAATTTCAAAAAAACATCATCTAAATCGGAGCTCTGGAAGTGAAAGCATCGTTGATTTAAAATCAGTTATTTTTTAGGGTTTTCATGAGGGTGGCGGGACTGCAGAGTTCATAACTTTTCATAGGGTGCTCAGATTGCAACTAGATCAATGGAATTGGATAAATAATTTTAAGAGCTTTATTTTGGTATATTATATGTGGTGTCTTCGATGGATATTCGTTCTCAAATCATGGCAACCATCAAGACAACAATTCAAGAGTTAAAAGTTGAAATGCAACATATTCAAGAGCTCAAAGTTGAAATGCAACATATTCAAGAGGAATGTGTTCAAGAGTCCAAAATTTCAAGGCATATTATGGATGAATATAATCAAGAAATGTATGCTTGGTATGATTTCGAGCTCGATTGTGATGATTGGTATATGGACAGTTGTAATTTATGGGATGACAACCACTTCCATCTTCTATTTGATGACTCTACTCCCCCTTAGGTAGAGAACTTTCTGGCATCATTTTTTAGTTGGTTCCCAAGTTTCAATATCTTCAACATGGAGTTCACATGAGCACTTGGACATGGGACCCAGGTTCATAGTGGTAGTTCGACTACTTCAGCATGGTGGCTCACATTTATACATGGGACCTTGGTTCTCTAGTCTTCTTTAACATTATGGTCCACACTTATCCATGGGACCCTGGTATATGGTTGTGCACCATCATAACAAGCATTGAGGACAACAATTTCATAAGGGGGATGGAATGTTAGGTGGCTAGAGAGGTAGTGGAGGCCAACCAATGTGAGGTGGACTAGGTCCACTATATTATTAAATCAGACCCACTATGGTAGTTAGATATAATAAATGAGTAGTTAGATATAATAAATGTAAGAGGACTTCTTAGAAGTTTTTGCTTCTAGAATATTCCTCCTCTAGAATGTTCTTGGGTGATGGTAGCACTATATAAACGGGTTCAAACAATGTAATGGGATATAAATAGAAGTATTGTATTTGGATATGAAGCTCATTTGGAGGTTTTCCCCTCGAAGAGGCAAGTGAACAGGAGAGGATCCCTTCCATAATAATATCCATTGTATGGTGTTTCCCTACCTTAAGAGTTTCTATTATAATAAAGGAGATTTTGATTATTGTTCTTCTATATCTATTGTGGTATTTTGTATTCAGTCTTCGGAACTTAAGATAATAGGTAGCGTACAACCTCAAGGGAAACCTCTTTGTTTTGCATGAGTTCAAAAAACAACCATGGTCATCATATGGTGAAGGAATAAACTCAATTTAATTGGTAAATGAATATGAAATTAGAAACCCCTTAAAAGAAAGCAATAGTCCATTATTGGCATCCATATATCTCTCATCTCTTAGCAAATCCAACATTGGATGAAATAATATTTTTGGCATTCATCTTAGACAAATGAAGAGGGAAACCGTGAGAGAATTTCTCAAGCACATATGAGAAACAAACTCTTACATCATTAAATATTACTAGGCAACAATTAACATAGAGTAGCTTGCACTAAAAATAGTGGTAGCAATTTAAAATAAAGAAGGGAAATATATCAAGAACTTATAGGAGATTCTCACTACACATAACATCAATCACATAATGGAAACAATGATTTCACCTAGGGAAACCCGAAGCATAAAGTCTAGCATCAAATGGTTTGCTCGGTCATATTTGACAATCAAATTTACAATGCATTTAGATGGCTCTATGTGTGTCCTCCTCTCCTTGGCCAACAATGAACCAAAATCCCTTTGAGAGTGAAATTACAAGAAGAAACAGGTAGAGTTGGGGTAATGGGAAGGCCAAGAGGCCTGACATTTCATTTCACATTCCCCGGTCTTTTCTCTTGTGTTTTCATTTGCTATTTTTATTTCATTCTTTAGTTTTCCTCTCATTTAAATTTACATTGCATTATATTTTATGTCTTATCTAATATTCATTAATTGTCGACTTACATTTAGGTATCGAGTCTTAAAACCATCGTCTTGGCTCATATCCATTTTGGATCACAGATGGATTGAAGAAGTACACAAAGGATGATATAGTGATGTGATTATTGTGCTTGTTGGAAACAAAATAGATATGATTGACAAAAGGAAGGTGATGCAAAGTATTTGGAAGTAAGAGTGATGTTCAATGGAACCAATGTGAAAGATAGATTTAACATTAAGGCCTTGTTTTGAAAAATAACAGTTGCATTACCTAGAATGAAAACCCTCTCATCAACCAGTAAAGAAGACAGGTTTGATGTGAATTTCAAATTCACAGTGCCTTAAGCACAAATAGAAGTCGTTGGTCAATAAAAGAGATGTCATTGACCAACAACAAATGTGCATGATAACTAGAAACAATGTTGAGATGTGAAAACAACTTGGAGGTGATGTTTTTTCATTCAGCATATTGTTCCTACCAACTCCTAAAGACATCTATATTTTATCAATTGGTATCAGAGAAAGATTTTAAATATGTGTGACAACAACCCAACCAGACAACAATCAGATCTGGTCGATCTACCTCAATAATCCAATCCGATGCACTTTTCATGGTTCATTTCCATCAATCACAGCAAAGGCATTGTCGTGATCGTGGTCGTCATACATAATGAGATTGGGATGTTTGTGTCAGAGAGATTTCAATGATTCTCTGAAGAAGTACATGGTAAAATAAATTTGGATTTGCAGATAATGATTTGGCCGAACCAACCTAGAACGCAAGCATCAATTCACATATGAAAATCACCCATACAATATTTTTTGAAAGGTTGTAGCATGTTGGCGCTTGCAAAATCACCCATATTAGTTCTTATGATCTGACCCTTCTTGCAATAGTACAATAGAATAGAAGAGTGTGTGCCGATGATGCAATAACAACCAACCACATCATAGCACGCTGAAACATTTATGAGATTGTGTTGCGGCATTGGATATGGCAAAGAAGAAGGGATCTCCTCAGAAATTGATCCACCTTAGCAATCTATGTCAAGAAGCCCATGCACCATCTACATCTGGAATGACAAATGTAACATTGAAGGTATTGGCTTAATCCCACATGCCATCTTTACATGAGAACATTTTTTTACATATTGAAAATTGTCATTTCTTCAGATTGCAAATGAATTGAGGCCTTTGTGGTGGAGCGCTTTGCTTTGAACTATTTGGTGTTAATAGTGGTTGTGAAGGTAGAATTTTTTTTTACCAAAGTAAATGTCCCAATTTGTTATATTTATAAAGAGAGACTAAAGGGATCAAAATACATTGTCAAAGTAAAGGAATAAATTTGGAAAAATAAGGGATTTTGATTTTATTCCATGCCTTGGTGGCATAATATAATTTTTCCAATAGTTTGATACCTTCAAACTACCTTAGGTGGTATAGTTTAAATAACTTGTCACTTGTGGTATTTAGTTGGAGGTATAAGGAGGGTCCTCAATATTTTGGAGATTCAACTTTTTTTTATTTATATTCAAAATAAATTTGTAAAAGAGGATGGAAGTTTTATGTTCTTATTGAGAAATAGGGTCTTTCCTCATTAAAAAGGGGAACACAAGTCTAATTGAAGGTTTGGCAATGAGATGTGATGATAAAGATTGTAATTGTGAAGTGAATCACTCGTAGGTGTAAGAACTCATTGTATCACGAATAATAAAAGTTTATTTTTTGTTGGATATGTTTCTAGACCTGGCCCGAAATTGAATAAGGGGGTCTAAGGAACATGGTGTGCTTGTGTGTGTCTGTGTATGTCTTTTAGATATTGGATGGTGGATATTTCCTTTGATACTTATGTTTTCTAGTGTG